>JAPMOR010012472.1:206735-248393 GCA_026543865.1 Argiope aurantia | reverse complement strand
GCCGCTTTGCAAAAATGAAAAATGAAAGTGAATATATTAAAGAGTTCTAACGGAAAGCATGCATATTTGTAACAAATATTCATTTTAAATTTTAAATAAGATGAAAACATATGTATATTAGAAAGTTTTAGAATTTTTAAATCCCATCTATGTCCCAAATAATCTTTCAAGGAATATTTATCAACTCATATTTTTAATTTTTGTGACCGAATGTCATCTTGCTTGCAAGAATATGCTTGTGAGAGGATTGCCGGCCCTCATGACATCTTCATCATTTGATCATGGTTCATATTTACAAGGATAGCTGCAAAATAGTGCTCGCGTTGGTCCAAAAAAAGTAAATATAATTAAATAAGTTTTAATTTTAAACAACTGAAATCCTTTTAAAATTTGCTTTATCTTAAAAAATTTGCTTTATCTTATAAAAGTTGCTTTATCTTGCTTTGCTTTATCTATTTTTCAATTTTTAATGTTATAAAAACTATTTATTTTCTTATAAATTTATTTAAAAAAACAGAATAAAATATTCTTTAAAATATTATTTACCATTATATAAGTTCATGAAATTATAGTGAAACGGAATTTTGAAATTATAAACCTTGTGCTTTGAAAACCACTCTCTTTTGATTTATTAGAAAAGTGCATAACACAATTGCAATAATTTGTAGTTCTATTTCGAAGGGAAGAATTAGCTCAAATCCTCCCTAAAACGTTAACACGATAGCTTCAGAAACACTTGCCAAAGTTCATTTTGGTGTATGCAATGGCTAGAAAAAAAAAGATTAAAAAGAAGATTTTTTACGTAACATTTTGAAAGGACGCAACCGGAACCACCTCCATTACGTCATTTCCTCACTTTCGAGTCGCGCCAAGAGAATTGTGACAAAGGAAAATAAAGTTTGCTTCTTCACTTTGTTGTCAAGACTCGCTTTCCTTTCCCGACCTTAGGGTCTTTGCAACACCCATTTCACGTGTTCCAGAATTGCCTGGATAATTTTTTTTCTCCTTTTGACGGTGTCTTACATTCTTTTTTTAAAGCTGCTCTAACGAGGTGTTTCGCTGTAATAAAAACATCTGTATTCAAAACCTATTTTTCTTCGTAGATTAATTTATGTCAGAATTATTTACTTTTAGTGTTCTCTTTGGGTTTTAAGGTCGTTGGATCAGTGGAGTGAAAAAAAATCGGTACACTTAAAACAATATAAATAGAGTTTGAAATTGTGTTTGTAAATTTATGCTTCTTATGAAATTTTTTCTAGTTTTCCTTTGTAGAAATATCTCGACTTAAACAGACAAACATAGTAAAATGCCTCGGGATTGCTTTTTTAGATAAAATCATCTTTTTAGTCATTTATCCTACTAATAAAATTCTATAGTAAGTCATTGGTAAAAATAGTGAACTCTACAAATTATAAACAACTGAACATAAATTGCAAAAACTAATTAGCGGGAGTGGTCTCTCTGAAACTTTCTGGAATACTTCCTAATAAAGGCATTCATTTCGCGTTCCGCGCAGAAAAATTGAAGATCTTGGGCAAGGCCATGAAGATCATGAGTGCTCTGATAATTTATTTACTGGTTCCTATACATGAGAATAGTGTTCTTCGTAATATAAAGAAAGAAACCTAGCAGATATTGTAGATACCTTGTTTTTCTACACATTGAAAACAAAATATTACACGGAACTACACTTTTAACAATACGTCATATCAAATTTCATTTATCAAAATCGCTCAAAATATAATACAGATATACACTTTACATACTACAATTGTATAAGAAATTTGATCTATCCTGCTTTCTGCGTTTTATAATTGTCGTGTTAATTTTCAAGGAACAAACTTTTTGTTAATGGATTTCAATGAAAATTAGATACAAATCTGCAAATTTGGCATAAAAATGCACACGAAATTTCATTAATTTAAGCTGTTTTATGTTATTGTTCAAAGACAAACAAATGTGATTACAAAAAATATGTTTTACGGACACAGGGAAGTTTAAAACGCGGCGATTCATCAAATAATAATTTTTTGACGATGACGACATTTTCTCTTTGTATACGAGAAAATAAAAAAAATTGTTTTTGCAAATATTGTGGTCTATCAACATCAATAACATAATCAAAAAAATTGTTTGATTCGAAAGTAATATTCTGAAGAATCATTATGAAAGTTACATTTTATTTTTTAAAGAATAAAAATTTTATAATATTTATGTTAGTTTTATAATAATTTCTTTTAGATTGCATTAATCATGACATATATAGATTGGTTAATAAGGCCGTTGCTTCATATTTTGCGAACAAATAAAAACTAACATCACGATTCAATCAGTCTTGGAAATCTTGATATAGATAAATTAATCTACGCGCTGCTTATTTATTTTGCCAGTTATGATTTAACAGTAATCTAACAGGAATGCCTAATTTTTCTATAAAATCCGACAAAGAAATTATTATACATACCACCACAAGAAGGTAAAATACTTTCGTTATCATAGCACAAAAGTTATATTTATTGGAAGTCCGAGAGAGCATTTCCGTCTTCAGTACTTATTAAATTGAGCAAACAAAATTTTGCAAATATAACTGTAACTATCACTTCTTAAGTATGTAAGAATAATAAACATGTTCGTCTGACATTTGTTCGTTCTGTTCTATTCTGTGAGTTGATTTTTATATCGATGGCGTCAAAAATAATTCTTTTTTTATAATATTGAATTAATAAACTTAAAATAACAGCATTCAAGGCTTCGTTAGGAATAAATCTTGCTGTAACAAGTTTGATTATATTTAAATATACTATCCACAACGGAATATCATTTAAAATCGAAAGGTTGCTCCGTCTACTTGTTTTGAATTCTGATTAAGAGGGCATTTTTAAGAAGCTTATTTTTTTTAATTATTATTCGTTTCATTCATCTGAGTTCTCATAGGAAACCAAATTATTAATTTTTACCCTTTTATCTATCTTCATTGAAGAACTGAAAAATAGAGTGATATTCGTAATTAAGTATTATCTCATTGATTAATCTTTTCTTGGAATAGTGCCAGAATCGATTGAATTAGACTACCATCAGTAAAATGTAATTAATTAATTAAATTATTCATATATGTTAAAGAAGTATATAAAGATAATGTGAAATGTAATCAATTATTATTTCAACTGAAGTGGGTTTCCCCGCTATATTATGCATTCTTCTTTTAATATCCTTATTAAATTACTACCTTTTAAACTTTCAATTATGGTTTATTAAATATACTCTAAAATAGTCTACAAATGGATTTTTTAGCGTTAGTTCAATTATAAATATGAGTAGCCTTTTTCATTTTCTGAAATACTTTTTATGTTGTTTACGATGTGATCAATTATTTGTCCACTTTTCTTCTCAACTAAAGAAGTTTTCTTTATAATATCGTGACGTGGATACTTTTCTTTCACACAGTTTAAAAACTTACTTTTTGTATTTCACGACAAAAATTTCGATTTTCGATTATATCACTAATTGCAAGGAACTGTCCCTTATAGCAAACATCTATTTTTTTAAAGTAACGTTAAAAACTGTATTTAACTTTACTTAATTTGGATTTGATGTAATTTTAATTCTAAACTAATTAGCAAAATATAAATTTGATTATTTTGACATGTAAGAATAATATTTTCAGAACTCTTCGCGACAACATCATTTTTATTATTTGCACTAAAAAATTAAATAAAATTTATAGTTAAACAATACTGAAAGAACACAGTAATAAACTCCAAATCTTCAATAATCACAATCAGAAACTTTAGTTTTAATTCGAAAATTGTACTTCTCAAGGTTCCACAGATCACTGTAATACTCTATCTTCAGAAGAAGAATCTTTTGATATATATCGTCGTTCTCTGTTGTAACACCCTCAAGCATTTCCTTCTTTCCTTTAGTGAATTTTTTTTTTACTAATATTCTGAGATTAGATAAGCTTAAATAAATTTAATGTTAGTTATCTGTCTCTTAAAGCAATGCGATGAATCATAATTAAAATGTTTGCCATAAAGACGAATACATGCTTATATGTTTAAGAACTGTTTTCTTATTTGTAATAAGCATAATTATTTCAAATTGATTTAATGATTTCAGTTGGAAAAAATAATTGCCCTGTAATTATTCTGTTTACCAAAAATGTTCCTAATTTGGAAGCATACTTTCATTTTGAAAGGTAATTTTTTTTCATTCTCTCACATGAATTTATACAGAGTACAAAATGTTATTCTATAACATTGCACCCGAAAATCAAAATTTCACGAAAAGTTATTTATTATTGAAGCAAAAATACTGATTGTTGTATCAAGTATTATGCTGGCATTTAATTTCAAGATGATAATGAAACGAGGGTATTTGAAAGCCAAACTTTTTTATTGATTTGTTGTTAGGAAATAATTCATATATATCAACACAAGAAAATATATAGATAAAGTTTTTCTACTAGAATAGTATCTATTGTCATTTTGTTGAAGATTTCTCGGCTAGCAATTGACATGAATCCATAACAATTTTGATAGCGAAAATCTACAATGCATTCATATTTGAAAGCAATAATTCCATTTCATTTCTTCGCTTTGAAACGGTATATTGATTGTGGAAATACAATATCACGTCTCTAAGAACCGTTCTAAAATTCTAATGAACGAGGGAAATGTGTTTTATGGTTCGGTTTCAGAACTTCTAGAACTATCCCCATTGTTGCTATGGTGATGTGTCGTATTTCGATTCAGGGAACAACCAATTTAAGAATCTTTCGTGTCGTATTCCTCACTATATTCTTGTCGCAATAGAAATCTATATTTAACCTAGCAATAAATGTAAGTAAAAAGGTAAGGAAGTTTTATGCTGCCGGAATGTCAAACAGTCGTTAAAGTTGATAATTCTTGAAACAGTGAATGCTGTTTAAGAAAAAAATTTTAAAACATATCCCTAAATATAATATATTTTTAGACGCATTAACTTCCAGCCCATGCTTTAGTTAATAAAATTCGAAGCGGTGAATAATTTTAAAATATCAATGTAAATTAAAAGTTATCTTGAAACTGGCAATCATATTAAATGGTTAGAAATTTCAGGTCATTTTAACTTTGAGTTTTGAAAAAACAATTATTTTCACACTCAATTTTATATAATGATATGTTTCCCCCATGTATGGCTATACTTTGATAGATAACTGCATTATAATGCTTTTGATAAAATTTAGTTCTTAGACACTTTATTTATTTTCTAAAATTCCTATTTGTATTTTAAATTCTTTTATGATGAGTTATATGATAATAGTTCCTGTTTATGGATACGATTTTAACTCATATTAAAGTAAAGTATAAATCGAAGTTATTGTTATCATTTTTGTAGAATATATCCTTTGAAAATTAAATCTCTCTCTCTCTGCCATCAACGATAATTCGGTTTTTTTTATGCTCATACATTTAAGAATTTTTACTTCATAAATTTGTGATGAAATCGTCTTTAGCATTTTTTACAATAAGTATTTTATTTTGAAAAATATATTAAGTTAATCAAATAATTAAGCAATGAAATGTCTTTATATTATTACCTAACTAGTATTTTGTAAAAATTTGCTAAAATTTAATAAATAACCGCATGTTAATATGAAATAGCTCATCTTTATTAATAGCAAATTAATATAAGCCATAAAATAAGAGAAGAATTAATTTATTCGAATGTCATTTTAATGTTTTGAAATTCTAGTTTGTTATTAAGAATTCTGACTATTTTCTTTCTGTAATTACATTTTTGAATTAATGATGTGTAATTACTTATTTAAATTTTCTTGGGCCTAAACTCTTTACAACTGATGATTCTAAATGTTTTTAAAATGTTTATTTTAGGGTAAAATAAACGTTTCAGCCCAAAAATTTAACATGAATCTAAGAAAAGCTTCATAATTACACATTTCAGAAATTTCATTTAATATTCGTTATATTTTGAATCAATGGCGCTTTCTTTCAGTAAAATTTTATTCCATTTCAGACCGAGATAAATAAACTCAAAATATCACAATTAATTTAGGGAAGAAAAGAAAATAGATAGCTTTCTTAAGAATGCAGAAAATTTTAATTCCTTGACTATGGTTTCAGAATTGCATTTTATATACTGAGAAGTTTTTATCATTTTGATAGGGCAACTTTATTTGATAATTCCAAAATTATAAATAATTTTAGAATAAAAAAATGAGAAGAGTAAAAAAAAAAGGATTTATGGAATCGTTCGTTTCCTGATTGATTTAAATTTTTCTTCAGAAACTTATTTTCGTTGGTGAAAGACAGTTCACAAAGCAATAATCACTAATACAGGAAGACCACTTCCACTAACTTACGAACTTAAGGAAATGGCGATTTCCATTAAAAAGAATAATCACGATTAAATGAAATAAATTATATATTATTGAAGAAATATTATCCATAGATTATATCAATGATTTTACAAATTTTAACAATATAGAGAATTCCGGCATTAAAATGCTGTATGAATGCTCTGAGGAAATGTAATATTTTACCAATGTCATAGTATTTCAGATTATAGTGAAAATGACGCAGTTTTTTTCCTGCGCATTGATATTTATAAATGATGTATTAAGATACAAAAATTAGCAAGAATTTTATTTTAAATGTCTTCGAACGTATTTTAAAAGAATTTCACGTTTTTTTAGCTGTTTGGAAGCATTCAAAATTTTAAAAATATAAGAAATACTAGTTAAATTATTCCATTAATACCAAGTAAAAGTAGAAAAATGCTTCTAATTACACCATATTTCAAACAGAAAAAAAAGATTGTTGATGGATATTGTTTAGATATTTTAAGAGCATTTTTCTAAAGATAAATTATTTAAGGAATTCTAATACATTAATTTATATAAAATATTAGAATTCTTTATAACTTTAATTTATTTAATTTTGATAAATACTTTCATTAAACTACAAAAGCAAAGGAAATAAACTTGTGCACAAAATAAAGATATTTCAATACATTCTTTTTTTCTCTTTTTTTACTTTTTTTACTTATATATATATATATATATATATATATAAATATATATATATATATATATTTCTGAATTACATTTTTTTTAATTCTAATTTTTATTATTTTTTTTAATAATTGTTTTGATATTTATAATTCCTTCCTTAATTTTCTTTGAAAAAAGTGAAGAAATTGAATTATCAGTACTGAATACATGTTTTGCGAACTTTCAGCTAATAATAAAATTTTAGTACCTCTATCCTGTACCATCTTAACTTCATTAGCTACTCGTTTCCACTGAAGGGGAAAAACAGAAGGGAAAAAAATCGCTTGAGTAAGATTCTGGCCGCCTCAGTCAGAGGGAATTATCTTATTACTTGTTTGACCTTCCCCTTGAAAAACAAGATGAACCTCCGGAGTTGAAGGTAGAGTTTAAGGTGTATTCTAGGTATCGAAACTTGGAAGCTACTGTGTGTCCTATTTGTGGAACTATTTACCCGGGACAAAATCTTGTAAATGTTTTTTTTTCTGTCATGGTTTCTAGCCTTGTCATCAATGATTCATTTAACTGATGATTCCGAAAATTTCTTTTAACATATTATGATACACTCTTGACTAGAAAATTGCTTTTGAATTTATTAAATCGGTTCCAAAATAATTTTACTTTTTTTATTCCTTTTTAAACCACTATTTATTTATTTTTTTAAGTACGAAATGGAACTTTAAATTTTTTATATTCCAATTTTAAAGTATAGCAAATATTTTGATAAATATATTAAAAATATATTAATACTCATTAATTAAGATTTTTTTACAGTTTTGAATGTAGTGAATTCATAAATAATTCGTTTCAATACGTTTAAAGCACTTTCAAAAGCATTAGAATACAACTGTTTATCAATCAACTAAGAATATTTTTAATTTAAAATCTTCATATCGGTCTATTTTTCTGGCAACTGCTAAATCATAAGGATATTACGTTCGTTTGATGATAAAGATGTTTTGTATATAAAATGTAACTCATGGCAGCAAAATTCTCAGTTTAAAACCAGCAAGACTTGCTTCCTCAAAACATTCTCGCGTATTTTCTAATAAAGATGCTACCCCAGTGAACGCCTTGCATGACATTGGCGTTCGATATTTACTAACTATTAGCTTTTGGCGTGAATTCGGCATTTTTACTGAATCTATGGTGTGATCCTTGGCGAGTATTTGGCGATTAATCCCTGGCGAGTAATTTAACGATTAATCAACATTATCCAAAAATCAATTTGGAGCTTCAGGCGCGTTCTTCCCAACCAACTGAAACAAAAATTTGACCGAAAAGTACAGTTAAAATTGTAAAAATCACATACCGAATTTAATATATTCAAGGTATTGCATTGTTGAGTTTACATATTTCTGAAAGTGTAGACAAACATATGGTTAACTCCCCCCTCCCCTTGTTGAATTCTGTTTATAATTTAATAAGCCTCTATATTAAAGATGTTAAATTTGTGTACAGAATTTTTTTAGTTTAATTCTCTTCGTTTTGTAGTTATCGCGTTGACTAATATTCGAACAGCCGGAAAGACAGACTTCCTCTGAGCGGATTTTATTCAAAATTTGCTAGAAATCCTAAAGATTTGGTTTGAAGCCTGTATACCAAATTTTATTCGTCTAGCAC
This sequence comes from Argiope aurantia, assembly GCA_026543865.1. Classification (NCBI taxonomy): domain Eukaryota; kingdom Metazoa; phylum Arthropoda; class Arachnida; order Araneae; family Araneidae; genus Argiope; species Argiope aurantia. Next base: position 239,719 of record JAPMOR010012472.1, on the reverse strand, counting down.
AAAGCACTTTGAAGTTATCTTTGTCTCAGACAGACGGACATTTCACAAAAAGGCGTCTTTCAAACTCAGGTAGCTCTAAAATGTGGAGATTGGTCAAATTTTCGAGTTCGAATTTTTTTTGAAGATTTCTATTCTTTCTCTATACTTTGCATACTAGAAAGTAAAAAGATATTATTAATGAATGAAAAAAAAGCATTATTGATCATTTGAATTTCTTCACTTAATGAATATTTTGATTTATGTAATTTGTGCGTATTTTTAAAACATATAAAATTTTAATTTTCATAAATGAAATATCAAAATTAACATAAAAATCTTTGTTTCGAAAAAATGCAATTTTCAATAATACTTGCGCCAACATTTTCTTTGTGTGATGCAAAAAGATCTAATAATCTTGTAATAACATTTTCTTTTAAATATATTTAGTCTGTTGCTGTTAATATAATTAAAAAAAATATACGCATTAATACTCTCTTATGGAATTTTTTTTAGTTTATTAGAAATTCGTAAAAAAATTAACCAACATCAATTCATTTCAAAAAAAATGTAAAGCAATAGCAAATTTTGAATTCTTTAATGAAAAATTTTACTCAAACTTGATCCAATGCTTTAAAATAGTTTAAATATTTCTTTTTAGTATCGATTATTTGTATTTTTGAAATCATTTTCGATTTAAATAAAACGTTAAACATTTTAATTTTGATTTCAAATTTTTTTTAATTCTTAATTTATTAACTAGTCTTTTGATGTAATTAAGTTACTATACACTCTATTTAAGATGTATAAAGTTCTTCTAGTTGTTTTAAAGTTTTAAAGTAAAATAAAATTAGGTTTAATTTATTTAATTTCAAAGGCAGATTTGGGATTTCAAAGTCTCTATAAAATTATTAATATTATTTGGATAATTCTAAGCAGTCTAATCGATATTCTCTCTCTTTCGAACAATTTAAAAGATTAGTCTCAATGTTTCCCAAGATTTAAAAAGCGTGACGCTAAGATGAAAGATTTTGCTGTCTTAATGAGTTGACTGGTAATGCATCATATGGTGAGAAGTTTTTTACCTTTGGCATCGATACAAAATACTCTGCAGTTGTTTAAAAGAGAGATTGTCCACAATTACATCAAAGCGTCAGAAGTGTTGCCAAATCAGTTATTAATTTAGCAACCAGGTGTGTCGACGATGCTGAATTGTGAAATTCTAACGGTCCAGGAAAAAAATAAGGTTATTAGCTGAAACAAGGTCAAAAAGAGGTCACGAAAGTGTTTTATATGTTGATTACTTAACATATTAATGTAATTTTCCACAATTTTTAAAATAGATCTGCCATACATTTATAAATAATCCTCCTAACTTATTAATTTATAGTCTTTTAGTGCTGATTTTCTACGTTAGTATCAATCGTTATGCATTTCAGAATGCTGAAAAATTACTAAAAGGAATAATTTTAATGATAAATTTGTGTTACATAAATGTATTACTCATTTTTAAGTTTGAAAATTATATTTTCTGTTTTAATGCAAAATATTTTTTCTGATTTGTTTCAATAATTGATTAAACCATTTTCTTGTCTTTTTATTTGTTATTATTTGCTTCCTAAGGAAACATATTTCACCATTTTCGAAACATTGATTAAACCAATTTAAAAGAAATAATTCTTTACATATTTTTCAAAATTATTGTTTGATTATTCTTGGTATGACAATGATTTAGTTAGGAATTCCGGCTGGACAATTTTTGTGATACAATAATTTAAATATGGTAATAAAAATAATTGCTTTATATATTTAAATTTCAAATGTCAATTTTCAAATTACTTTGAAAATTGATATTTTGAAAGGGCTTTCTAGTCGTCATAAGAATATTTTAATCGAAATAGTCGGACATATTTATTTCTAAATCATAGATGAGATTATTAAAATAAAAAAAAGATCCATGATTCTGAGTCGTTTGCATTTATTTTTAAACCTGTATCACAATTTCATTATAAGACATAAAAAAAATGTACCTTAAGGCTTACACATTTTCATATTGTATATTCAAAACTTAATACTTTGAAAAAAGAAAGCGACAACATTTTCGTAAAATCAGAGTTGCAAAAATAATAAATAAATAAAACTTATAAGTATTTTTTATTCACCGTGGCTCTTTTAATATGCAACAAAATATCTTTCCAAGACTGCATATGTAAAAACATAAAGAAAAAAAATTATCATTTACTTAAATATATTCTGAGAGAAACTGCAGAATTTGCAGAATTATAATTAACAGAAATGAAAACGTTCTTATTACTTTTAATCCCGAGGAATATTTATATTTAGATACTCATAGAACGTGCAAAAAATTTTCCTGCTTATAAATTTTTTTTAATCTATGTTATTTTTTCTTTTATTTAATGGTATTAACGGAAACTACATAATTCCCAGGAGTGTTTAATATGCATTTTCCATCAATGAATATTTTTATAGATGCACACATAATGTTTTTATAATTTTTTTAAAGCAATAGATTTGGTTTAACTGAAATTGTGAGTTCCAATACTTTATACAACATTAATTTTTTTAGAAATTAAGAAATTAATAAATTATAAACAGCTTAATATTTTAAAGTAAAGAACGAATACACCAAATATTCTCACACAAAGATTAATTTATCCTTTTAATGTTCTTAATTGAAGTTCGTAGTAAAAGAGACCACAAATCTGTATTTCCCTAGACCCAGTCTTTCTTAAAAGCTGTTATTTGGTAAGAAAGAATCTCTTTCGAGAAACTTCCGCTCAGAAAAACAGGCTTAAAAGCGGAATTAAACCTTAATGAGTCTAGGATTGCTCTTCGTCAGAGATTTGTTGCTTTATCCGCTAGAGAAACATTTTATGTTGATTTGCCAAAAGGTCAAGATTTCTATTTGGCTTCCTTGAGTAAACAACTGCCCCCAAAACTGTTTTCATTGCTCTTAACGGACACCAAAATAAAATTATTTACGAAAGTAGAAAGATTAATGCCTTGGAATATGATGTTTGCCAAAAATGTGCTGTGAAATGTTGTCAGAATTGACCTTGAAAATGAATGAGAGTGAAGTTGCCAAAAAACGAATGCTAAATTGAACCTTATAAAGCTATGCCAAATTCAAGGTGCAACGTATTCGTAAAAGGAGAGAGGTACATGTTTGGATTTATTTGGCTAAAATCAATGAGACGAAGTGGTTATTTCGAGCACAAAAGAGTGTTGGAAAATCTTGATTGCCAGACTCTGAAAGAAAAATAAATCTATGGAATAAAAATTAATAAATAGAGGACAGGTTAAGTATGAATAAAAAAATAAAAATAATGCAAATGAATTTACAGCTGGATATGTTGCAAAAGATAAAAATATCAAAGGTAAATTAAAAATTAGGAAAATATAAAGTTAAATTTTATTTGAAAAATTTAATCATTAACATTTTTTACTTTTAAAATTGATTCCATTGCACTCATACTAACAGGAAACATCATAAGATGCAAACAGTGAATAAGAAAGTAGAGATAATGTATATCTTCCTTTATAAAAATATGTCGATAAAATAATTTAAAATGAAAAGACAAAATTGTAAATTTCATACAGTGAAATATTTATTAGGAGAAGAGTTTTTTTTAAAAAATTGCTGCTGATTCGAGAACAAGCAAACTTTGTTCCTCTATCGGCCGAGGAGAGGAAAACTGTTGTACAAAAGTCAAATTAGTAAAATAGGGTAGCAAAATTAACTAAATTAGTAAATATTAATTGGATAATGTTATACAGTAATGTTCTGCAATTTTTTGCAAACTTTTTCTGAGAAAAAATAGTTTATTTTTACAAAAATGTTATATACTAAATAAAAAAATGAATTAAAATTTATGAAAAATTTTTATAACAACCAAACGGTGCAAAAAAAATTTTTTTTTAAATCTCTTTCATCAGTTTTAAAGTATGATTTATTACTCTTAAAATTAAATTCAGAAAAATTAATTACTTTATTTAATGTTTATTGTTCCGTTTGGCTCATTAAATTTAGCTGCTTTCTCAATTCTTAAAATTGAAAAAAAAATATAAAGAGAAGAGTAACTTTTGTGGGAAATATATAGTCGAAGAAATAGAAGTAGAGTGACTGTCTTCTGTAAGCATTTTTTTTCCATGACATCATAATAACACGTCACTAGCTTTCTGGAACCAAGCAACCAGCTCACCAAAATCGAAAAAAAAAAAAAAAAAAAAGAGAGACTTTTGTGTTTTTTTTTTTTTTTTTTTTTTGACGTAGTCCTCTTTTTCAGAAACAGTGCTAGCTTTCCGTTATAACTATTTTATACCCGTCAGAGGTTTATGTTAGAGGTAAGAAATTCTACTATTTATACAATTTTTCAAGCATTAATAGTAACATTTTGTAATATATGCAAGCCATCTGAACTTTTAAACTGATAATTTTTATTCACGTGCAATATCTATTGTTTTTTTTAATTTCGCTATTTTCTTTCAGTTCTGTGTTAATTTTATTCTTACTTAAGTTATGGAAATTTTTAAAAAAATGTTTCAATTCTGGTACAAACATTGAGAAATATAAATTATTAATTTGAAATTTGCGCCTTTTTCAAGTATATTTATTAAATAAGATTTAAAGTCTTACGGTCATGCTTAACACATATTGAATAGTTCAAAATAATTGATTCTGCTATCGTATAGAAGATGTAACATATTATTTGCTATTTCAAAGATTAGTTTGATTGAAATTTACTATTTTTAATTAATCTTTTTTTTATATTTGTATAAACATTTTTATTCCAGAGGCTTTTGTGCCATTTTTTAACTAAATAAAAAAACATGCAATTCATTTTTTATATTATATAGCATTCTGCAGCTGCTAACTATAAAAGAAATGGATAACCATTTCATTTCGTTTTTGTCTGCCTTTGTGGTTTATAAAGAAAGACAAAAGAAATATTTTAAGTCTTTCTTAAAATTTCAATTGATTTGTGCAATTTTTTTAATGCGCAATGAATTGATAATCAATTATTTCATTTTTTTATTTTTCTACATGGAACAAAGAGACTTGGCACACTCCAGAACTTTAATGAGATTAATGTTCTGGAATGCTCTGAGAGTTTCAGTAAAACTATGATAAAAGAGAATTTAGCAATAAATTTAAAAATTTCCACATTAAATTAATCTGAAACAATGAAATGTTATTATTTGCAAATGATTATGATTTACTTGCCATTAAACATGCCAATAAAATTCATATTAAAATATTACATAAATTTCGCTGCTTCGATGTTTTCCCTTTTTGATGATATCTTGGTGAAAAAATCTCCTTCTCCTTCTAATCGATGTTCTTCTTATAAGATGGAGAACGTGCAGACATATTTGGAGCTGTCAGAAAAGTGGGAAGCTAACGGTCGATAAAAAAATAATAAAAAAAAGATCTAACCTTCCGACAGATTTGACGAAAATGCGATTCTTTATAAATCGTTTTTCTTTTCACCCGCATTTCGCATAATCTTTACCAGAAGTTTAACCAGAAATTAATTTTTCTAAAAAAATCCAAGTAGCGAAGTTGGTTTATGAAAAAATAAATAAATAAACATACAGATAAAATGCAGGCACATTTTAGAAATTAGCTACTAAACCTCGATTAGCTTAGATATGTTGTGTATATTAACTGTGTTTATTTTAAATAACACATAATTATTGAATTAATAATGCGAATACTTTAAATGTAACTGAAACTTTATTTTTCCTTTTTTTTTTTTAAAAAAAATTACCTTGTTTCATATTTATTTTATTTCTTACAGACATGTGTTGATAGTTACTCTTTTATAGGTTTAGTATGCAGTAAAAATTAATTTAATCTTTCATTTTGAGCTTTCTTCAACATGATGGCAGCATATTTGTTCAAAAGCTTATTTTTTCATTTATAAACGCGCAACAGGCTCGTGCAGGCTTAATTTTGTTTTTATATTTTTTCTGAAATAACTTGTTGGTAAACATGCTAAAAATGTTTTCAAAAATTGATTACAAATAGAAATTTAATTTATATATTAAAAAGTTCGTATTTATTATTGAGAAAATAATTTTTTAAATTTTTAAGATAATGTAAAAATTATTTTTGCATTGCTAAAACTTCGGTTATCGAGGAAAAATACCAAAATTTGGGTTACTTTTTACTTAATTAAATTTTTTTTAAAACTCGCCCCTAAAAGCATATTCTCACCCTCCGAAATATAAATGTTCCATATTTGTCGTTCAGACGATCGAACCTGTAGAGTGCCAATACACACACACACACAAGCACATATTCAACTTTATTATTCGTTAAGATTGAATGACCACTTTGTAACTGCCCTTACTGTCATTTTTGGAAATGAATAATTAAGACTGCTTTTGAATTTCAAACATAAAATATTTCGAATACTTACTTTTGCTTTAAATTTTATTACAACAGAGATATCAAAGAAATTTCTTGTATCAACATCTTACAATACAATAAAGAGCTTTTGCTTATTAAAATCTGAATAGTTGATATAATATAGATATCATTAAATCGATTGAACATTTAAATAAGATTCGTGCATTTCTATCTTTATTCTTGGAGCTTCATTGCTTTCTCCAACAAAAGCAAGCTATTTGATATTCATTTATTCCTTTGAATCTCTGTATGTATTTAACAGCTAGCATTTTATTTTGTGCCAGTAATTTTGTTCGCATTTCAGAATCTCTGTTCCGATAGCATCATCTCCGCATATTACATACCATCTGTAATAATTTATCAAATGGTATATCATTCGATTATTTGTTTAACGTAATTTATTTACTCTTTACATATTTACGCTTATTATAATTATATTATACTAATAGTTATCTTCAATTTTTCTGTTATTTATGTATTTACGTACAATATAAATATATGAATTGTTAGGATTGTTCGATATATCGTCTGCTTTGCATATTAGCTTAAGGGGGTTATTAAAGGTTTGAAATAGTTAATATATTTCTTAACATAAAATAATTATTTTAAAACAAAACGAGTTTTCCATTGAAAGATTATACTTTCATATTTTAAAAAATTAATTTTACTTCTCAATACAATAGTGTTTTGTTTTAGATAGGGCCTTACACGCAGGTCCTGATCTGTCTTACGATTCAGTATTGAGCCCAAAATTTTTGTGAGGATTAATGACATGATTTTTTTTTATTTCTTGCTAAAAGTTAACAAATTTTATGTAATCTTTTATATAGAAAATTCACGTATCTGCATAAATTATATTTGAATTGCTTAGAAGAATGATTTAGGAGAAAAAAATACTTTACCATCCTATTTTATTTTAACATTTTAAAAATCTTTATTCTTAAATTCTAACAAAAAAAAATTTTCAAAAATTGAAAATCTTATAACATTTTTGTGAAATAAAATTTTGTAGTTCGCTCTATGAAACGATGTTTTAGTTAGTCTTTGTATCAGAGCTTAAAATCAGTTTGGTGTTAAAAAATGCTGAATAAGAAACAAATAAACAAAAATAACAGATAATGCAATTTTGGATATAAGTGTCATGGATAAGCCAAGATCTTTTATTTCTGACGTTCAATCAAGAACGTTCAATCAATAATTCGCGGAAGACTATATAAAGATCATGGAAGAAAAATTCTTATAAGTGAACAATTTACATCATTCTGTATTTGTAAGAGATTGATATAATATGTGTTAGATATTATGACATTTGCATTGACAAATTAAAGAGATGAACACAAAGTTTCATGTTTAATAGTGAATGATATAGCAATAAAGTATATATTTAAGTTCTAATAGAAATGCATTCGTAAATAGCATTTATATTTGAAGAAATATACTGCTTTTAAACTTGAATATATTAAATTCAAGTAATGGATTAACAAACTTCTTGAATTATTTTTGTCTTGTAAAAGATGCATTCGTCCTAAAGAATCTATCATTCATCTTGTGGATTCAAGTACCTAATGAGTAATTTCATCATGTCACGCATTCCGGAGATTTGAATAAAAACTTTATTTTTTTTAAAGTTTCATGAATAGTAAGTACTTTTATTGGAATGGAGCAAATGTTTCATTTAAATACGATTGCACGTCTGCTAAATTTGGAAGCACGTTCTCTTAAGATTGATTTCGCAGCGAAAGCAGATAAGAGCTTGCCAATCCACGAGTCTGGAATCGAACAATGGTTGTCTCAGTAGATGCTCAGAGATAAGAGGTGATGAAAAATTCGATGTGTAAGACTATATTTTAGTATCTAATAAGTCTTATTGTACAGTGATATACTCAACTTAAAATAAATATTAAAAGTGTATGTTACTGAATTCCCTATAATCAATCATTATACAGCCATTTCTTAAAGTATCGCTTTAAGAAATGTATTAGATTCACTGAAACTCTACGAAACAAAAATCTGATATTTACATACGATATATTTTAGAATTATTTCTTGATTAAATTTATTTACTAGATTCAAATTCAATTATCCTAATTTTTGATTTTCCTCAAAAATGCCATATGCATTATTAGAATAACAATATTCTTTTTGATTTAATGGAATCCAAGATTATTTTAAATTGAAAGGCATTCACATTATTGTAACTCTTAAAATTTATTCTAAAGAGAGGTGTTTATATCCCAACAAATTCAAAAGAAATAAAAGGTCTATAATGTAAAAGATAAATAGATTCTGCTATATGGTTCAGATATCTTTTTTGGAAATTAATTCCAGAGAAATTACATGTTATTAAGAAATATTTAAAAACTTTTCTTTCAATTAAAATTATTTGAAATATCATTTAGCACCCTGTGTCGTAGGAATGAATTTCACTTTATTAAAAAAAATGGTATAGATCCGTCCATTCTATGTGTCCCTATATACATTCTCATCTTTACTTGTACATTCAACAAGTGTACTAATGATCACGAATTCCAAACCAAAAATAACTTGCCGGAATATCGATTATGATTTATGCTTAAATTGAAAATCAATCGCAAACTTTAAGGGAAAACAAATAACTCTTCATTACCTTTTTTTTTTTACTCATGAAAGAGAAAATTATTTTACCGACTCAGCTATTGATCGAATCGAGTTCAAATGGTCGATTATTAATTCACATACATTGCAGTACCACATCCTTATTTTAAAGTGCTTAAAAGATTGATATTCAATTTTCTATTGGTTTCACAACCCTGCTATCACAGTTTTCGTATTTTTTCGTTAAATAACTGCGATGAGTTCTACACAAATAATATTCGACATATATTATACTTTTTTCATGCATGACATCACTCATTGAAAAACCAAATAACTAAATGTCATCAGTTTAAAACCAGTATACGAAGTATATATATACACACGAGATTTTGACGAATCTCCACATTCGAAATCTCCCCGAGTTCACATTTGTTCACATTTGTGGCAATATGTCCATCTGTCTATTTGTCAGTTACAAAGATAATCCAAAAACGCTTTGAATCAGATGGATATAATTTGATATATGGTCTTCATGACAAATTTGTAGATATCCATTCAATTTTGTGTAAAATCTGTTCAGAGAAAGTCCGTCTGTTCTTCTGTTCGAAAATAAATTAACCCGATAATAATATAATATCCGGTACACATATTTAATATATGTAGTGTAGACACCTCTCCAAATTTCGGCTAAATCCAGCTTCGGGTTGACCGTTTGTCGATCTGTACTTTCAAAAACATGTAAACTCAATAAGGCCAAAAACACAATGACTTAAATATATCAAATTTTATATGGAATTTTGTGACTACAAATGTAGTTTTGTGTCAAATTTTTGTTTTAATCGGTTGAGAAAAATTTGCATAAAACGCAAATTCTATTTTTTGGATATTATTGACGCATGATAGGGATTAATCGCCAAATAAATCGCTAAGGACGACACGATACATTCAATAAAAATGTCACGTCAAAAATTAATATTGTATGGAGTTGTCTAGCAGGACAAGTTTAGTATAGAATATGCGAGAAAATCTTAAGGAAGCCACTCACTGGTTTAAATTTTTGTGCATTACAAACGTTTATCTCCTAAAACATCATTTACTAACTATAAATTTATTCAGGAAAGAAGAATTCATGTTTTAATTGAATATTTAATGGACTAACTTGAGCATATTTTTTTGCAGGATTGTCTCCCATTGGAATCATAGGAGCTACCAAAACGGGTCCTAGTACACTGGAGTCCTTTACAGCAGACGCAATTGGGCGGTTAAGAACTCCCAACGCTTCTTGGAGGTGGAGGTATATGCGTGAAGCAGAAGGCGGTGGTCTTTTATTAAGACTTTTAATTATCTCTATGAGATCTTCCTGGACACGGTGACGAAACAAGTGCTCAGACAATGGTGGTGGTCAAACGAGATTCCATGAAGAAGGCTTCCGAAGAAGCTAGCATGCCCACTCCACCCGATGGTGGATGGGGATGGGTGGTGGTTTTTGCTTCTTTTATGATCCACGTGGTGGCCGATGGTGTCACCTATACCTTTGGAATATTTTACTATGAGTTTTTAAAGTATTATGGTGAAAGTAAAGGCACAACAGCATGGGTAGCCTCCATTATGGTTGGCACCACCTACTGCATAGGTAAGTGAACGCATTATTTCTATATTTCATATCATTTTCTTTCTCATTAATATTCTTTACTTCAAGATTTAATACCAAGAGTTCATATTATTATCTTATAAGTTCGTATTAAAAGTTCGTTCGTATTAGGCTCGTATTCGTACCCTATTAATTCTTCAAGAATAATAAATTAGTGATATGAACTCAATGCTATCGGAAGAAGCGCATCTTAATTCAGATCCGTAGCAAGTGGGTTTATTAACACACCTAATACGAATTAAATTTGCGGAAATTCAAAAATTATTGATTTCTCATTTACTCTATTAATGCGACGAATTTCATGACGTTCGAATTTTGTGTTGAATTGTGGATTTTATTCATAAAATGATTTTATATTTTCGCACCGCCCAATTATTTGTTTGTTTATCACTTACTTGCCAAAATAAAATCGTTATCTACAATGATTTCATTTAGACTCCTACCAGTAGAAATTTCAGTTTAAAAATTGAGATTTTCTTCAGAAAAATAGTCGATTGCAGTTCAGGTTGGTCAAAAGAAGCAATTGAGTAAAGGGCATATGGATAAATATATATTGTAGACCAATAAAAAACTGAAAAATTACAAGGAAATGAATAAGAAGGCAAGATTTATAATTTATACAATTAAATAGTAAAAGTATTTTGTGAAATAAGATAAAATGAGGTGTAAATAGAAAAATCCAAATCAAAAATGATAATAAATTACATATGTATTTAAAAAAATGTCTAGTGTTTCGACTCAGGAAAAAAAAAACATCACTCAACAAATGGATAGATGAATTTAAAGTTTTCGATCGTAAAAATGTCTGTTGTTGTTGCTAATATCCATGTCCTGATTTAGTCAGACCAAATCCAAAAATCCGTTGATAGAAGAAAGTCAAAAACCATGAAGAGAGAAGAAAAAATTTCTTCCCAAAGAAGTCCCAAACAGTCTAGAATATGTTCAGCAGAGGTCTAATATTGGCAGCATTTTGGGTAAAGAGGGTAAGATTTTTTACCCTGAGAAAAGAAAAGACATTTAAGGTGGTCACTGGCAAGGCGGTGACAGGCAAGTGTTCGTTTTTCTATCACAAGGAAGAATTAAGGACTATCCCGGCTAATTGGCCCTATACAAATCATGAGTAGGGGGTACGATCCAATTCTTCTTATCTAAGGATTTCGCCTGAGAGAAGAGTTCTAATTATGTGAGCTCAGCAGAAGATGAAATCGCTACGCTGCTTCCTTTTTTTGCAAGACTGTCTGCAAATAAAAACGTAAAAATGTCTAACCTAAATAATAATCATATTGTTAATTTCAAATACTATTTACATATATTTTCTATCACAAGGATTTATTTTTATAATTGGGTTTTTTATACCATTCAGTTAAAGGTCAGTTTACTGTAGACAGGTTTTTGAAATTTCGCACCATTTAGTTGATTTCATTTAACAATGTTATTCTTTTAAAAATTCTTATAATCTTTATTTAAAAACTCTTTAAATGATTCATATGAAAAAAGAGATATTTACTATTGTTTTCAGTTTTCTAAAATTATTTTTTTAGTGAAATATGACATTTAAAGTAATGCAAAAGTTAAAATCTTGTATGAATTGTTTGCCTTATGAATATGTTTGATAAACTGTTATGTTCATTAATATTTGGCGATAACACGCTATTAAAATTGTATATTTTTTTTATCTTTGAGAATAAATATTTCATAACTATCGTTTTCTCCTTCTAATTCTTAGCTATTTCTAATATCTACTTGAGTTTTCTAATGTGAAAGTTATCATTTTTGGTGACATCAGTTATATAAGCATAGTATAAATTTTGGGAATTTTTCTTCAAAATTAGTGAAAAGCCAGTTTTCAGTAACTGGAAATTTTATTTTCTTTATTTTGCATAAATAAATTTTTAATTGAATCAGTAGTAAATAAAATAAGAATAAGCTTTAAACATTTATACAGCTATCAGTGCAATACAGATAGAATGTCTTTTTTTTAAATTTGAAAATAGGAAATTTATTTTCATACGATGAAGTACTGATTTTAAAGCTGAATTTTGAGATAAATAGTTAATTTTTAAGAATTCTGTTTTTCGATATTGATATAGACGGATGAATACTGATTGAAATTATTTCTTGCAGTAATAAATAATTACTTTATGCTTTATTGTAGCTTTTAGAAATATTACTTTTTTTTCTATTATAGAATTTCAAAAAAAAAAATTCTTTCCTTATGCATCTTTATTCTGGAAGTTCCAGAAATATAACATATCAACAGATAAAACCACATTTTAATATTTTGAAATTCATTAAACAGTAAATATTAGAAAATATTACTATTAACAATTGAATTGAAAGAGGCCTTTTTCAGATTTTGCTATCTTTTAACATGAATTTAAACGCAATAATTTTACGAAAATATTCATTTCTTAAGAATAGTATTAAACAAGGATTTAGATCCGATTTTATTTAACTGATATTAAAATATATTTCTGATTTTTAAATATGATTGTAATAAGACAAAATAAAATAACCTTTATAAATCTACGATTTACGATTTTACAATATTCAGTTGCAAGAAAATGTTTATCGTTTACAGGTGCCCTCTTTATTTACTGGCACTTTTTACGAAGAAGCAGACGTCAAATATATATATATTTGCATGCATGCAAATAGTTTGTTGTTTTATGACCAAAATCGTTTCCAAAGCTATTTGAAATTCTTGTGTGTTTACCGAGGCTATCACGTGGGGGTCTCGTGCAACTTTGAATGCTGTGAGGCACCCTATTTTAGATGCAGCTATCTTTAAGAAGCTGTTCGGATTTTACGCGCGAAAAGATCTATCGCCGTTTTATAATCTTGAAAATGTCTCCCAGGTTCTAAAAATAAACATCCTTTCGAAAGGTCTTCCAAAAAATATTTTTTTAGGTGGTGCGTCTGAAAATTCGAAGTTTACTCTTTTTTTTATGTTGCCAGTAACTAACCCAAGGACATTGCCTCGGTAATCTTTGAAATTTTCATGCTTTACATGTAAACAAGAAGTGCTATTATTCACTGATAATGTTATATTTAAAGTACAAGAAGTACTGTGTACGGAAAAAATAATCATTAAAAATTTACCAAAGATCTAAGACAGTATATATAAATAAAATATTAGACATCTAACTATTGCCAGACCATTTAAAATGGCTTGGAAAGGTAAAAATCTAAATTAGATTTAATTTCAAAAATCCTGAAGTACTTAATCTTTTTAATCTTTTCAAAATTTTATTATTTGATTTAAGTTCTTTAAAATTTGAATATTCATAACAGAATCTCTTGATAAAAATAAGTTTTGAAAAAAAATTATACTCTAGAAATTTGAAATCAAGATTCGATTAAAAATAATAGAATACTCTTTGAAAGCACTAGAACTGTAAGCATTTAAATACTATCTAGTGCATTCTCTTGAGATCAAACATCAATGTAAAAGAATATGTCCCCCTGTATTAACTTCTTTACTTCGAAATTTCCAGTGAATTTTAAGTAAAATCGATTTCTCCGATTTACATTTTCTGCCATTGGAGCTTTTCAATTTCCTTTTTTTGCATCTTGTTATTTTAGTACTTTTGGAAATGACCAGAGTTCTTTTGTCGAAATTCTAACAAAATACTTTACAAAAATTTAAATTTCAAGAAGAATTCAGTTTCTCCAGGAAAAATAATTCTAATGCGTTTTCAATTGTTTAATGTTTCAAATATTTAAAACTATTGTTTTTGAACTATTTCATATTAGTATCCATTATAAAAAAGATTTTGTTTCCGAAACTTTTATATGGTTTTTAATGTAAATAATTGCATGGTTTAGTAAAAAAGAAGAAAAATCTGATTTTAGTAAATAAAATGAAAAAAAAAGTTTCAATTATCGGAATTTTTGGTTGTTAATATTAATGCAAATATGTTTATTGGATTCATAAATTACAGTCATGAAGTATTTTGAAATATGTTATCTTATTGAATAAGTCCAAATTTAGCTCGATGTTTAATCTGTGCTTGAAATTCTAAAAAACATAAACATGATGAATTATAGAATACTCTTTGAAATTATAGAATACTCTTTTGATTAATTTTTGGTTGTTAATATTAATGCAATAATGTAATAATGTGCATTGGATTCATAAATTACAGTCATGAAGTATTTTGAAATATGTTATCTAATTGAATAAGTCCAGATTTAGCTCGATGTTTAATCTTTGCTTGAAATTCTAAAAAAACATAAACATGACAAAATGAATTCGTTTATCATCCATTTTTTATGTTGTACTCAAACTTATTCTACAGCAGATTTGGTTTTTTTCTCCCTATTTATAAAAACTATCAGAAAATAAAAAAAAATTATAAGGCATCAACTTTGAGGTACATTCATTCGCTTGTGTACTATAAAAAATAAAATAAATAAATAAAACCCACAGAAATGTTATTTGTTCCATATATGCTTTATTTGAATAAAAAGAATATTTATTTAAAAAATTCAGTCTAAGTAATAAAAACATCTGACAGAATTCAGTTAAAAAAATATTTCATAATGAAAAATATCATTACAAATTCTACTGCTTGTAGTACATTTTACAATGCAATTTCTGCAAGTTTTATTTGTTGTAATGAAATTTCTCTGACTTTTATTATGCAATAAAAAACGGAACGTAATGTCGATTGAGAATATTCACTCAGTCAAGCTCACTTTTCTTTTCATACATCATTTGCTCTGGGGCATACGGAGATAGGCAGTAGAATAAATATTTTGTTCAAAAGATACTGTTTACATAAGAGAATTTCCTTGACATTAGTTTTCAAAGTATAACATGAACAACGGTTTCTAAATTCAGTTTTCGTTGAAGAGGGTTATATTTTATTGGATAAACTAACATTAATTTAAATAAACAATATTTTATGTTAGTGCAAAATTTCGCGATGAAGATTTAAGAATTAAATTTTTTTACTTATTTATTGAATCGATTTCATTACTGCACCAAAATGTGCCATATATAAATATGTAGATTTATTTTAGGATAATGGCAAACAAAATATTTTTTAAAAAATTCCTTGTTTTAAAGTATTTAGAATAGAACAAGATAATAAGTGCATAATCAATACTTCTATTATTTTTAAGCACTTCGAGTTCATTTATTATCTTTCCTCTATTTTACGTGGTGAAAATTTTCTCATAAATTTCGAGAGATCATTGTTAACAAAAATCGATTTAGTCTCTTTTTGCTATGTTTTGAAGCTAGTCAGCTTTATAATTCTATTTCCTATAAAGAAATAGGAAGTTTTCCTATAAATTAGTAGGAAAAAATAAATCATTTTAGATGCAATATTTAGATGCTTTCAAATTGTTGAATAACCTTCATTATACTTCTTAACTGCTAGGTCACAACCACAAAAGAAATCATCTTCATGAAAATTTTATTGTCTAATGGATCTAATCTCTAATAGATTTACGTACTTAGCAAGTTTAAAAATTCTTCCTGAATATTTTAAGAATAGTTAATTAGTAATCGTCATAATTTAAAAAAAAATAGAATGTGAATTTCTATTTCACAGATCTTAAGAAAATATCTTTTGTATACAATCTCGCATTTATAATTATTATCGCTTATATATTCATGATCATTGAAATAAAGAATTAAGTTATTAAGAATTGATTGAAAAAATAACAACTGAAAAATTCTCAAGTTTATAATAAATATAAAAATAATTCACCCTTTTTTATGCTTCATTTAATCAAATGTTTTTCAATATATTGGCGAATGGAAACGTTTTAAAACATGTTAGGCTCCGACTTTAATGAAAGTATCTGGAAGGCCAAACTTAGATCGGCAGTTTTTTTTAATTTTATTTATTTATTATTATTATTTTATTATTATAGTGTTTTTTCGGAGAAAATAAAAATTAAATACTTTTCTCAAAGGTTTCTCAGGCATTGTAAAGTGCATAAGTTGGATACAAATACACATTATAAATATACCGTATGAATTTCTTGGTCTAACCAAGAAAAAAAACAAAAAAAAAACATGCCCAACATTGATTTGGTGTCCAAATTTGGTAATGGTACTTGTCTGACAAGTTGATTGATTAACACAATAATTGCATTGTTGTTATTGGATGTGAATACGCGTTCGTATTGGATAATGTCATTCAGCGCCATCTCACAAAATTTTGAGGTACCAGTATCACCCTATGGCAATGCAAGTACCATAAAAATTTACGAAATGGCGTTATATGACATCGTCAGAATTATAGCAGATAGAAAAAGGCTCTAATAGTTAGTTATAAAAAATGTTTTTTTTGTGTGTGTGTTTAAAATCGTGCTTTCTCAGGAAATACACCTATATAGATAAACTGAAAAGAGAAACATTATTTAAATATGATCAAAATAGTTAGAGCCGTTTCCGAGATACACGGAATAAATTTATATGCATACACGAATTGCTCGTTTAAAGTTATAAGATTGGTTTAAATAATGTCGTGCTTTCGTGAAATTAGTCATATTGATTCCATTTTCCTTTTGTTTCAGGCCCTATTGCCAGTGGACTCACAAACAGATATGGCTGCCGTGCAGTCACCATTGCTGGGTCCGTACTGGCTGCTGCAGGTCTCATGCTAAGCACTCTGGCCCCAAATGTTCTCACCCTCTATTTTACTATCGGAATTTTAACAGGTAAATGTTGTTAGATAATTTTTCTAAATGTATGGAAAGATAATAATTGATATTTATATAATGGTTATCTAAATGAAAATTGCGATGTGCGCGATTTTTTAAATCTTTAAGCGATTACAAAATTATCGAAATTTTCTTTTCAGTAATCATTAACTATCAAATCAAGTTATCATAATATAAGTTAACTTATTTATTTATAGAGGTCAGGTATTTATTGAGGTGAAAACATTTTTAATAGATTTATGAAAAAATTAGAAATGAAATGGATATTTGAGGCAATTATAATAAAAAAATAGAATTAATAAGATTCTATATCATTCATTAGCACTATCTTGTATGCTTACAAAAGAAAGTTTTCCTATCTCTTTAAAAAGTTTTAATAAAAATATTATTGAAAATTTGTCTGTAGTTACGATTATTTTTAAACACCGAATATATCTGTGATTAAATTTTATATAACTGAGTGTGTTAGCAAATTAACCTGGAAATTCAATCTAATTCAATCTCTTTTTTTTATATATTACAGATCAGAAAAATATTGTCATTCTACACAAAATAGAATAATAAATGTCTTTTTATGATTAAATAAATATAATAGTATAATAATTGCAAACTAATCAAATTTAGTAAATCATTTTTGTTCTTTTAATAGAAGCTGCATTAAAACTATCCAATAAGATATTTTTCAAGCGTAATTTCAAATTTAGAATACTACATTTATTCTTAAAACGTTTCCATTTATTTTTAATTTTCAGGTGCTGGACTTGGTCTTATGTACCTTCCTTCCATAGTTAGCGTTACATGTTATTTCGAGAAACAACGTGCCTTTGCAACAGGAATAGCTGTATGCGGTTCAGGCATGGGCACTTTTGCATTAGCACCACTGACTGAGTATTTAGTAGAAATGTACGGATGGAAAGGGTCGATGCTTATAATAGCTGCCATGGTACTTAATTGCACAGTTTTTGGAGCCTTGTTTCGCCCTCTAGAAGCCTCTTGCCCTCGGAAAAAAGTACTTCCAGTCATAAAGAATCCAGAATTACCGAAACTTAAGCTAAGCAATGGCACTCTGAGCAACGGAAGATTATCGGTCACAGAAGATGGAATAAGCCCGTCGACACCTCTAATGTTCCAAGCTAATGGACATGCCACAACAGAAGGAGAAACCAAAAAACACTCTGAGGACACAGTTTCTAATGATTCAAGACTTACCAATGGCTTTATAAATCACTCTAAATCTTTGGACATAACTCCAAAGATGATGCTTCCGCCAGGGTATAGCACAAACCCTTCCACGCCCTTAGAAGCTAATAGTGTCAGTAAAGATAATATTCTTAGATCTAACGGCTGCACTCATGATAAGAAGACAGATTCGACTCTGAGGAATAGCTTAATGTTGCCAACGGATTTCCTTCGTAGAAAAGTGGAAGGAACTCCCTTATCGAGCTTTGTATGTTCTTCGGCTTCCCTGGCCCAAACCCACAAAGAACTTTCTCAGTTGGAATATTCATGTTCACAGTCCCATCATGGAGGTCTCATGTACAGAAAAGATATTTTTTACAGTGGAAGTTTGGTTAGTCTGGCTAAATATAGATCACACCCTAACATTTCATATTCTTCTGTATGGGATAATTCGGAAGGCGAATCGAAGAGAAGTCGATTCAAATGCTGCCCTAAAGAAATGCGAGATGCTCTTGGAGAAATGACAAATTTCTCACTTCTGAAGAATCCTGTTTTTCTCTTGTTTGCTGTTTCCAATTTTTTAACCAGCATCGGATTCAATGTACCTTATATTTACACGAAGGACAGAGTCACTGATTTGAATTTGACCACCGCCGAAGAAGCCAGTTTCCTTCTCTCTATAATAGGAATATCCAATACTATTGGCAGAGTCACATTGGGCTACTTATCTGACAGATCATGCGTCAACCGATTGTGGATCTACAATGTTAGCTTGCTCATTTGTGGTTTGTCTACTGCTTTAAGCGCCTATGCATTGGACTATTCTTTAATGGCGACCTATTGTGCAACTTTTGGAGCTACTGCGGGTTAGTATAAATTGAACATATTATGTGATTGTATACCCATTGTTCAGTCAATAAAACATTCTTCAGTCCTCCTTGAATTTAACTTCCATCTATTTTCTCGATATCTATTATTTTAAGATAAATGGCTACCTTAAAAAGTCGATTTTTTGCGAAATTATGAATTTTTTTGTATTCTTAATTTTTGAATAGGTTTCTTTATGCAACCGATGGAATTTTGTTTCTAAGTCTGTTCTTTGGGGAAGTTGCACTAATTTTTATACATGCATTTGCATACATTTTAATACTATTTTACATCTTTAGATGCTATTTTCTCAAATTCTAATCTTTGATAGAATTTTCTTACGAAAAATCTCTTAAATTAAAATCTAGTGCATATTTTTTGTTCAAATGTATAATACTCTTAAGTATGTTTTACTAGTATAATATTTTTTCTATATGTTTTACTGTTCTTTAATTAGAGGATAAGTAATATCCATTTAAAAATATTTTATAATTGTTTTAGTGCTTCATAATGTGAAAAATTTAACATTTCGTGTTATTTATCAGTCGAACCCTAATATTTAAAGAATGGATAAAAATACGGATTATTTTTTAATTCCAGATCTAGGTAATATATTTCTTAAATTATCGGAAAAATATTAAGCAAATCATTTGATAAACTTCTAAACTAAAAGATTTTTGTTTTATATCTCTTTTTTAGCCCCAAACGCCTTTTTTTTCAATTTTTAAAACCATGTCGTACTTAACCGGTATATTTTGGATTCAAATATGCAGGATTTCTCGGAAAGTTTTTCCAATCTTTTTTTATTCATATATCAAAAAATATAATTGTTTTCGAATGTTTAAAAAAAATTTCTCGAACGTAGTCACATACCTTACAGAATTGTAAATGTTTCCGTTTATGGAATAATTTTACAAGTACCAAAAATGTTTAGTAATTTACAATCGTTTAGCTCATACAGACATTACCTATGTTTTTTTTAAAAAATCACATATGGTGGACAGGTGAAATTTGATTTTGCTTCTTAAACATTAAATTTTTCATCATTCTAATTTTTTTAATTGACATTATATTGTTATGTTTAAACCAAGAAACTTCACTATGAATCAAATCAAATGTTTTCTATATTTTCAGGAGCTTACGTTAGCTTGACTTCAGTCATTCTTGTTGATCTCCTGGGCCTGGATAAATTGACTAATGCATTTGGTATTTTACTGGTCTTCCAAGGAATTTCGAGTCTTATCGGTCCTCCGATTACAGGTATTTAAAACTTTTCTTAATATCTTTTAATTTTCCTTAAAAGTATTATAATTTTATACAGGGTGGCCATAAAATAAATTTCCATGTTTGGCGGCATCTGCAACTAAAACGAAATGAAGCCACATTTCATATACAGACTGTGGAGGGTATGGGAAGATGAATTCCGCTGAAAACAATTAGTATCAAAAGTTGCTGGGAAGCACTGGCGTCGTAAGAGTATAGTTATGAATAAATTCATGAAACTCATAAAAAATAATCTTTTATTCATCAACATTAGGGTCCCTTGGATTCCGTGCAACATTTTCAATATACCGACCTACCCTGTGTACAACATATTGCATACGGTGTATGCCGTTCTCTTCTACTGCGTGTAAACTGTCAGTTCCGATGTTCAAAACAGCCCGTCTTATTTTCGATTTTAAGACATGCAGGTTTGGAACGCCACCAGTATATATACTACAGATTTCAGGTGGTACCCCCACAGCTAAAAATTGCGTGGAGGGATGCCCAGAGAACGGGGCTGCCATTTCGTCTGAAAATATTGACTGATATCTCTCTCAGTACCGAAATGCTGTCATAAAAGGCTCTGTACTGAACGATAAATATGTGGCCGTGCTCCATTTTGCAGAAAAATTATTGAACCAAAGCATTGTCTTTGATGCAATTGCGGAATAACAAAAGTTTGCGGCTTTTGCTCATATTTTTCGCCATTAATCGTGCAGGTAATAGGACCTTTTTGAGTGAGATTCTCCAAAAAGTATGGTCCGATTATGAAATTGGCAGTGAAACCACACCACACGGTCACATTTCGGAAAGGGAATGACATTTCTTAGATCACTGTGAGACGTTCACTTGCCCAAATACGGCAGTTCTGAGTATTGACAGACCCTAAAAATGAGCCTAATCTCTCCACAATATTTTCCAAAGCCAGTCAATGTCCATCTCCATTCGGGCAAGAAATATTAAAGCGAAAGTGAGGCTCGTTCTTCGTTCGTACTTGAGAGCAGCATTAGTATTCTTCCTATCAACAATTTTTGGTACTAATTTTTTTTTCTCTCAGAATTAATCTTTCCATGCCTTCCACAATTTGTATATGAAATTTGGTTTTATTCGGTTTAGCTGTAGATACCACCAAATAGGGAAATCACCCTGGCTAAAATTGGCATTATAGCCACCCTGTACTAAAATTGATCACGCATAGGCATAAAGTTGCTTTTCAGTAAAGAAATATTTCAACTATTCCTTAGTTGCTCAATACAACAAAGTTCTGCTGTCCCGACTATTTCGAACGATAAAAAAATATTCTAACGAGCAATCCCCTTCGTACCCACAGAACCTAAACTCACAATTTCTTATCTTGCTTAACAACAAATCATGCTGCCAACGTTCTGGCACTCCTATTAACAAACGGGTTACTCACTGCAATTTATTCTTGCAACATTAGCATCTGACATCTTAAAAATAACCCGATTTAAATAGAAAAACTGAATTGAAGGAAAGAATTAAAAAATGAGTTTGGCAAAAGACTTTTCGACACGTTTCAAAGCGATTTCACACCGAAAAGCAAACTTTTTTATTGGAACGGCGAGACTGATTGTCTAGATGTCTGCTGTTTACCGCAACTCTTTATTTCATTGAATCAGCATATAAAGCTCAGTATAAAGTATTAAGCATATAAAGTTTAGTATGCAATATATGAGATGAATAAAAAGATGAAAGATTCATTATAAAAATTAATATTTAAAATGATGGACGTATTAAAATAATATAAATTTAAAATTTCCTTAAATGAAAATTGCCATCCATGTAAAGAATTAATTTATAAAAATATAAGCGCCTGTTTTCTAAACGTTTCTGTATATATTTTTGAACGATTTCACCATATTTGAAAAATTAAATCGATTTTTTTTAAATATAACCCGAAATTACGGTATTTAGTGCCAGGAATACAAGTCTTTATCAGTTATTAACTTGCATCTAATTGAACTCATTATACTGAGCATAAAGTATCAAAACTCCAATACTATTCACCTGTCAATAATCTGAGACTATTCGCTAGAAATCCAAACACTTTCTAAGATGGAAAAGATATAATTTTTCAGATACCTGAAAAATGATTTCGGGTAACTTTCCTG
This sequence comes from Argiope aurantia, assembly GCA_026543865.1. NCBI lineage: Eukaryota > Metazoa > Arthropoda > Arachnida > Araneae > Araneidae > Argiope > Argiope aurantia. The sequence goes on along the minus strand of JAPMOR010012472.1, from coordinate 216,957 downwards.
GAGTTATAAGAAATTACTGTTCGAAACTCTCCTAATGATATCCAGCATTGAACGTTACATCAGCATTTCATATACTGACATGTTGCCACATTCGCTTTTTCATTTTATGATTACTTTTCAGGTTATATTAAAAACCTTGCAGACATTTCACAAACAAACCTAAACTGATTTACCTGCTTTACTTAATATTGTGCTTTATAATTAAATCTTCTTCTTCTTCTAAATTTCCTGAATGAATTTTAAGGGCTTTTTCTTTTCCAGACAAAAGTAACTGCTGAATTAGAATTAGGATAGTCATGTGTTTTTTCAGGCTAATGTATATAAAGCAGTTAATTAACGTTTGGATTTAGTAATATTTAACGTTTGGCGTTAAGATTATTCCGAGTAACGAGCCTTCCAATACTTTTATGAACCGGAAGATTTTCTAACTTTCTTCGTTCATAAATGGCAAAAAAACACCCGCTGTAGATGAATAATCTAACAAATAACTTTTTCTTTAGCTTCAGTCTAGGATATAAAAAAATGAGGTAATTCTTGTTGTAAATCGTTATTTTTTTAATAAAATAATCTCATTGATGCAATTTTTCTATAAGTGAATCTTAATTTGCTAGAAATTAAAATAGAACTAGGAAAATCGGAATAATTATTTAAAACAACATCAGATTTCACAATATTTATTATGTAGATTTCAATAAATAATAATGTAAATAGTTTTTCGAACAAAAAGAAGTTGGATAATATCAAAGTTGCACCTTCATCCCAAGAGCATAATATAAAAAAGTTATTTTCAAACTTCATAATATAAATTTTGTTATATTACGTTATTTTTATAAGTTCTGTTTATCAATTTGTGTTTTAAATTAAGCATAGTTTCGAATACAATCAATTTGCTCATATGTGAGTTCATAGCTTCAAATAAATTTGCAAATTTTTATTCTTGGATAATTTATGCACTTTGATGCAAAATATTTATTAATTAATTTTTCAAGAAATATAGATTTGAGAATTTAGTATATATTGTGACTGCTTTCGTTATCATTTAAAATTTTTGTTCTTATCTTATTTAATATTCTTTTCACTGTTTCAAGAAAGGAAATAAACATTTCAAACCCGCAATTATAGTTTATTTTAGTTTCACGAATGAAATGCTCAAAAATTTCATTCTGCAATTGAATTAAATTTACTTATATAGAAAATAAGTAAATTTAACATTTAACATTTCTAATTCAATTTAAATAAGGTCGTGATTTTAATATTAGCAATTCTATTGAATATTAAATTATTGCTTTAACGAATTTAAATATTTTTAGGTTGGCTATATGATTTCCTGGGTTCTTATGACCCGGGATTCTTCATGTCTGGTACCATGATTGCCATCAGTGGTATTATGCTATTCCTGGTGCCTTGTCTCCAAAAACCGCCCACTGTCCATCTGCCAGATCCCGAAGATCCCAAACCTAAGACGGCAGAAACATCTGCTTAAAAATCATTCATCAGGTCATTAACGCTGCATACAACAGTTCCGGATGGGTTGCTGTGACGGTTTTTCTAAGCACGCTCATTCTAACTTTGCCAAAAAATGGCTGGAAGATTTCAACACATACTACTGGCGCAAGAAATGTAAAAAAAAAAAAAGATGAAGCCATAAATTTCAAGAGTCTGAAATAGAGGATGTATCAAACAGGGATTGTTTCTAATGTATAAGTGTGCTTGAAACAACAAAATAGTGTTCGTTTCGTTTAACAATTTTGTCAAAATTTAATGTTCTTATTTTGTTGTTTCAAATCTGCTGGCGTATTATTGTCTACACTCTTTTTTTTGGTGCCAAACTAGAGATGGAAGTCTGGGGAAAAAATGAGTCTTATTTATGCTTTCTCCTGAAAATAGCAATCCATGTCTTGCTGTTGATGCACACTGTTTTGTATCATATAGAATCATTGTTTATCATCATACATTTAGACCAATGTTTAAATCGTGATATTTTATATACCGCGTATATACTGTGATGTTGAGTGTGTGCTTGTGTGCGTGAGTGTATAGTTTTGGGCTTTATTTCTTCTATGAAATGATAAAAAAAGATTAGAGAATTAGTCTTAAACACCTGCAACTGTATTTTATGACTCTTATACTAAAAAAGTTATTTCTCTCTTGATTGAATGATATTTGAAATAACTCGTGACTCAGTGTGTATTTTACTTAATGTTTAAATTATTTGTTCAACAAACTTTTTTTTTCAGAAATGCTATATTAAAAACTGATTTAAAATATAAAAGTGTTTTTAATAATCGGTGGTAAATTTTCTTAAATGAAACTAGAACTGAATTTTGGTGATATTACGAAGTTGGGAATTATTAGAGTTTTCCTAATTACAGCAACAATTTTTTAATGATAATTTAAATATTATTTTTTACTTGTATTATATTTTTTAAGTAACACTCTGAATTTTGCATGGTCGCTTCTGCAAAATTTTCGTTGGGATATTTTAAGTTTTTAAAATTACACCCGATGAGATTAAAGTTTAGAATTAATTTGGGAAAATTATAATCACTAGTTTATAGATTATTTAAAATCGTGCGCTGAATTAACGTGTTTAGTCTGTCCAAACCATAACAAAGAAAGTTTGAATACGCTGTGGTCTTTGCCATTAATAATACACAGTATACAAAAACAGGACTACATTAATACACTAAACGCAAAGATGCATAACAGAAAACTATCATGAGGTTCTAAATTTTTTTTTTCTACAGCATAAAACTAGCTGCGCATCATTGCATGTGTAATCGGATCGATTTAGATTGTAAAGATAATATAGAGAACATGTGTCTAATCTTCTGAGATCTTGGGTGACATTTACTTCGAAGGCTATTTTATAACCGAGAGCCTTATGCATCCACAAAAAAGAAAGAAAAAAAACAGTGATAATTGCTGGAGATTTTTTTTTGAATTAAGTATTGGTATATTCTTCCCCTTACCATTCACATAATGTCAGTGCCTCGACCTTGCCATTCTTATGATGCCTCTTCCAATCTTTAGTGCTCACATAATATCAATGCTAAACTTTGCCATTCATATAATGCCAGTTCCAGACCTTGCCGCTCACATAATGACAGCGCTCATATTTGCCACCTTCTCTATACTTTAGCCATTCTTTACCTGCAATATCTCTTAAGTGATCCTACATTATTTTACACAGTAAGCCTGCCAATAATGCAATCTAAGCATTTCTGAACATAATTTCTTATGTAAAAATAGTATATCATGTTTTGATGGCCTAACACGTAAGATTTCTATACACTACGTTGAGATACCTTAACTATTACTAAATATTAAACTTAGACATATCATTTAATTATTTATCATTCAGTGCTAATTATATACTTTAAATTTAATTATTGTTTATTTATATCTAAAGAATTCTTTAAAATATATATATTGATACATCATCAGAAATCTCAAGTTGCTGTAGTTAAATGCTTTTTGGTGAGTGAATTAAATATTAATCTTTTAAAACACAATGCTTTCATGATATAATTAATAAATGGTACAGTTATTTTTGAATTGTAAATTACTATCAATGTATCTACTACTTGCATTGTTTTATTCTTTGTGCAATGGCAATTTCAAGTTAAATATTTTTTTTTATTTCTGTATAAATTAAAACATCTTTTTAAAAAACATTTTTTTTATAGAACATGTTTAGTGAATGGATTGTATGTGCATAATGTTATATTTTATGAAGTTTGAATTTTCTGTTTTCTGTAATGTTTAGATTTATCGTGTATTGTAATTCTGTTGATTATTTTCTGTGAAGGCGCATATTTTATGTATATCAACATTTTATTCTATCTTCGCATTAATATTTTTTTGTATATGTAAAATTCTCAAAACTACGGGCATTGAGAATGTGGCGATTTAATGCTTACGACTACAGAGAGTATTGTGAAAATTTTGTCGAAATGCAAATAATTTTGTTTTTCAGAAAATATTTTTCTCGGATACTTTTTTTTCTGCTCTGGTACTATATATCAAAAGCTGAAAATATTTGAAGCACACTGCAACGCTACTTTTAATACTGTTTGCAGAAAACAGTTATAACTTTGTCACAATTTTTTTTAAATAAAATATGGCAGATCAATATGAAACCCTACATTTTTGCATAATTTTAAAAGTAAACATGAAATTTAATGCAATATAATAAATATCCACTTTTAATATTGCTCTTCATTGATTTGATTTCTAATATTTCAAGATATCTTTTGAAACTGTAAAAATAATATTGGTTCTAAAATTCAGAGCATTGTATACTAGATAGAAATTTTATTATGAAACACTGTAATTTTATTTTTTCATGCTCTGAATACATAATTTACTATCAATTACTGTATTTGAAAAATGATTTGGAATAGAAACAACACCTTTTATGCTATAGTATAGGGATCTATGTTAATTATAGCATTAAAATATTTTTAATACCTGGTATACATAAAAATAAGTGTTATTTCTATTAAAAAATGCATGAAATTCTGTAATGTATATATCATTCTGTCTTCAGTGAAGATAAAAATTGGCAAAAAAAATACCTATAATGTGGTACAAATAAAAGTCATATGATCAAATTAGTGTTGTTTAATGTCTTTATTTTACCTTTTTAAATGCAAAATAGTTTGAATTCAAAGTATGAAAAAGTTTTAAATTAAAAACATCAAAAACATACTGACAAATTTTATAATGCAGTCTCGAAAGTTTTTTCAACGAAGTGTAATTCATATTTAGTTCAGATTTAGTATTTTGCATTAACTCAATGTTTCTCTAGATATAATCAGTTCTATTGAGTAGAAATAAACCTAAATCATTTGATTCCTTGGAAGATTTTCATCCCGTAACATATTGGCAAACCCAAAGGTGGAAGTTTTTCCTCATATTAATATTCATTTATTGGTTAGGCGTTTAAGCATGGAAAGATCAAAAGAATTTCAATCAGATTTATGTAGCATAACATTATAAAATATAGATGAACTCCTTCAGAAATACATAAAAAGCGATGGAGGAGACAAATTTAGATGGGTTAATTTCTCTCATAATAAATTTAAAACAAACTATCTTTGAATTTTGAAATTTTTATTCTATGATACTTTGAAATAATTGTAATTTATATAGCGTAAGAAAAATATCTAGATTTGCTAAACATAATCATTCAAATCGTAAAACTTTTTAAACGAGTTTATTGCTAATTCATAACTTTTTAATACAAAAAAATCATCACCTTGTGCCTTTTTAGTAGTGCAGCGTATTCTTAAACGGAACCATAAAAACGAAAAAAAAATATTTTACCTTTTGTTATGAATGTACGCATTTAATCAAAGAAAATTTAGAAAGAATATGGATTTCACTTTCTTTTCCACATAATAATTTGGTTTCTTCGTAGCAGGATGAATAAAATTGTCAACAGCAAAAACTTAGGGGCTGAAGCTTAAAGTTACTAGACTGAAAAATTGCCGTCCTTTCATGTTTCCTCTTACGAAAACAGTTTTCCAGCTTGAAACATTTTAAAGTAAACTTTTCGAAGCTTTTTTATACAGAACTTAGTCTTTACTTGGGATGTTATCTAGCATGTTAAATGAACATCTTAAGCGTATTAGAGCTTCATTAGATACTTTTTGTAAGTTGATTAGCATTCTTGTATCTAAGGGTCTGTAGAATTTGTTTATGCATTTGTTGACGACTACTATAGACAAAAATGAAATATAACAACACAGTAATGGTTCTTTTTATACAATTTTATTTGGTTGTTTATTGTGGTGATGAAAGACTTTTGTAAACATTTTTTTTTCTTTTACTCTCTTTAGTGATAGAGTTATGAAGTTTTCTGCTCTTGCATATACTCAATAGTAATACATCAGTTTAAATTTTAAGAAACTATCACTCAAACGAGTAATTTAATAAAACTTTTATTTTATACTCTGGCGCCATCTGGTAGGAAATTTAAGCAAAAATTAATTTCTAAATTCTGTAATATTTATAATAATTAATTGTACATTAAGTACTGATTAGCATAAAATAAATAAAATAATAATCATGATTTAAAATTAATTATATTTTTTCCGCAATGGCATATTTTTCAAGTACAAATACTCAGCACAAACAATAAAATTTGCTGTCAGTTTGAAACTTGCTTGCATTTTCCTAACTGCTTAGAAGTGGAATGTTCTTTATATCTGATATCTCAAATTCAGTGTGCATATTATAAAATATTATTATATTTGATTAACATTTCAGAAACATTTTCCAAACATTTGTAGACTATGGAAAACAGTTTGATCCAATCAGCAATAACAGATATAAATAGTTTATATATAGTTTTGCTAAATGTGATAATACATGGCATGATATGTATTGTCTATAATATTAAAACTAACAAACAGTAGCGAAAAATTATATTGATTATAATTCAAACATATTAACATATTATTAAAAAAAACAAAGAGTTACTTAATACAACATGAAAAATTTGATTTAAAGGCAGAATTGGTTTATTTTCCGATTATCGATTTGCCACAATCTCTTAAAAAAATAACGAGATTATTTAAAATTTGATTTCAGATTTCACTTAGACTAAAATTAAGGTTCGAGAATTTATTTTAAGTTCATGCATATAAGAACTATTCTTATTTATTCTGAAAATCAAGGGAAAGGATTTATTGTCTTAATGATGCTTCATAAATCACATTCTGAGGATACAAAAGACTTCAGAATAAATATTAATATTTTGTTGTAAAGGTTTCAGCAGAAAATATACAAGACAATTGTTTTTACATAATGCAATAATTGTAATGGAAAACTTGATTTTTATTATTAGAATAGGAATATTAATTGCATAAAGCACTTTTTAAATCACAGAATGTATCAAATAATTGTTGCAAACTACCGAATTGTTTTTTTTTTTCCATTTTAATAATTTTTAAAGAATGGTACAGAATTCTTATAAAACATCGTAAGTGCATAATTGAGGTAAATAAATAAAATGCTTAAAAATGTTTCTACAATGTTGTCATTTAATAGAAAGAGCAATACTAAAGATAATATTATCTTATCTGTATGTAGATACATTATATCTGTATGTAGATACACTATTTTTAATTAATAAAAATTTAACTCTTAAATTGATTGCTAAGAATTTCTCATTAAAACTTCCTCTATGTTTTTTTAAATATTTGTGAGTAAAATTTGAGGTAAATATTCAGTAGCTTAAATTTCTGTAGGGTATAAATTATAAATTTCATCTTTAAGATCTAAGTAGAAAAATAAAGAACTAGTCATACTATTTCAAACTTAGGCTTGATTTCATGTATTTTACATGACGCAAAATTCATTTTTGATACTACACTGTGCCAAGTAAATCGTAAGTGTTTTTATATGATTCATGCCAAACAAATGGCCTAGTGTTAAAAGATTCTATAAAACTCCAGTTTCACGCCATCATTAGTCAACTCGTATAATCATCAAAAATAAATATTTATTCTAACTTTAAAAATATGTAAAATAATTCAGATTAAATAAGTAAAAACAATTATTTTTTTAAATGTAGAAAGATGATGATAAAGAACTTCATGACAATATCCTTTAGAGCTATGCAACACTTAATAAAATTTAGAATGAATGAAATAATTTGCTTAAAATTGGATATATTTTCTTCTTTAATTGAAATAAAACTTCGAATTTTATTTAAAATCTTCTTAAAGTGTATACAGATTTATTCATTTTCTTTACAATGAACTTAAATAATTTTACTCTTCTAAGTTCCCTGAACTCCTAAAGAGAATTGGCAACATACCAAAGGCAATAAATATCCTTACGCAATTTCTATATTTAATTGCATATCATGAAATAGGCAGTTCCTACCTTTAAGGCTTGTGTCTGTTCCCTTTGGCTATTTTTTACAACTGTGGATATTGGTTGCTAGCACAGATGCATGTTCATCAAAACAATTGGCGATATCTTGGAATGTATATTCTGTCATTATCATTTTCAGAATCCATTAATATAGATAACAGCCCTAAATAGAACTTTTCTAGACATGAATTATTCATTTCCCAGCGCTGTTTCAGACCATAAACACGTCATTTACATTTGGATAAGGAAGATTTAGGTCCACGTCTGTGTAGTTGGTTGTCCGAGGAAAAACACATAAAGCGACTTGCAAGCACTTCACAGAAATCTCAGTTGATTAATTATTATTTATGTTTTAGGTGTAACTAAAATTAAATTCGGTAACTCATGATTTTAAATGTATTTAAATAATTAATTTTCTTCTCAAAATTAAAATTTAATTATTTTAGTTATTTATTCAATGTTTTGGATTCAGCATTTAATTTTAATCATTTATGGTGAACAACAAACATAAATAAAGTCAAAATATCTTAGAAAATTTCTAACATTATTCAAATTTAATTAAATATTCATCTTACAAAAAATGAAATTTTTCACTGGAGGCAAAAAAATAATAATAAAATAATATAAAATAAACATTTGCTCCAGAATACTTATATTATATATATATATATATATATAATTTTAGCTATCTATGAAATATATATTAAAAAAACGACAGCATTCTTAATATTCAAAAATATTCTTTCTCAATATTTTAAAGTATTTAGACAGTCTATACACCCTTGAATTTCAATAAATCTTGTAGTAACTAGGTCTGTTCATGCTGATTTTTTAACACGATTATTTGCAAATTTATCAATTTATATGAATGGAATTTGGCATATAATCTTTACAACAAAATTAAAGACATGTATCAGAGTTCAAAAGAATTAAAGACATGGGTTAAATCGATATGTGTGATCAAATTCCTTTGCTAAACTAATGATCTTCATTATATTATCAGGGACTAAAAAAAATTATAATTTTTTTTAAATTTAATAAAATATTTTTCTAGGTATGTGGCCGTTCCATTCGGAGAAAATATTAAATGCTTTCATTTTTATACTATTTTTCGACATTTCTACAGTGAAAAATTAATTCTTTACAATATCGGAAAAATAAAATTTCATTTAAACTTCAGTAATTAAGTAAATAATTGGCAAAATTAAGAAACAATTTTTAAAAATCATTTTCTTTAACTACTATTTGTAATTTTCCCCAGAAGCTAAAATGATATACGATAATTTGAAGGTGATTTTATATATATTTTATAGGGTTTTTCTTTTTGTTCCACCATCTGAGGATATTTCACGTTCTAATAAATAAATTAAATCATTTTTATGATTTAAATTATAAAAAATTATAAGACATATTGCATATATTTTAATTTAAAACAGTATTTACTGTACTGGAAAGAAGACTGAATCCTTAAATATTTAGATGAATGGTGAGATTATTATTATTTTTTTTATTAAAATAATAAATTTGAGAAAATAAAAATAGTTGTAGTTTTAGAATAATGTAAAAAAATATATCTTCTTGGATGTTTAGATGATTGAACCTTCTCAGATGCTTTTGATAAATTTGTTGTTTTTAAAACATATATTTTTGAAGTAATTAAATGAGATTTTTTTTTAAGTACTAAGAAAACACAAAAGAGGGCGACACATATCAACTAACGGAAGAATAAAATTAAACATTGCTGTATAAGCAGGAAAATCTAGAAGTTTTTTTGTTCCGTCCGTCTCCACATACATATGTAACTTAAAGATTTTCGTATATTTAAAAGTGATTGGGTGAAGTCAGATAATTTTTAAAAATCTTCATTGATATGAGAATACAATTATATTGACATAAAATAAGGCTTGCAAAACTTTGTTTTATAAAATACATGGTATGATATACTATTTGGGTAACTAAATATATCATTAAGCATTGGAATATTATAATGTAGATAGAATTTTTGCAGTAAAATAAATATAAAAATTTCAAAAAGAAAAGAGAATTTTGTGTTTTAGTAAGTGCACGTTTTATCATCAAAGCCGAACTACTAAATGGGAAATGCAGGCAATGGCCGAAGAGGCTTTTATACCTAGATACCTAGATTAATATATATGAAGTTTTTTTCAAAGCCATTTAATTCTATGCCTTCATTTAATTCTATGGACCGTGCAATTGAACTTATTTAAATCAAAATCAAGTACTGTTTAAATTTTAGGATATTATTATAGTAACATTTCCATTTAATTATCATTTGCATGCTTTATAATATATTAAATTTCTTAATTTATAT
>JAPMOR010012472.1:35097-206635 GCA_026543865.1 Argiope aurantia | reverse complement strand
TATGATTCTTTACGAATTAAAAAAAAGTGCGATCCTATAATTAAATATTGTTTAGATTGTGTTAAAAAAGTTTTTCTTATTTTTTTACTATTTTATTTATATTTAATTTTTAATTTTAAATGTGTATTTGTTTTACAGGATATTTTGGCTTTTAAAAAAATATTTCATACATTTTTCATTAATATCGGCTATTTTCTATTTAATTATAAGTAAAACTTCGAACTCTCTAGGATATTCCTTTTTTCGAGACTGTAAGGGGCAGAAATCGATAACGGTTATTTCATCCTTTTGAAGTGTGAGTCTAGAAAAAAAGACAAGAATCAGTTAAAATCTCTCTGTAATTCTTCTCCTATTTAATATTCTCATCAAAATTTCATTTTCCCAAATTTTTTCAAAAAGTGATTTACAAATTTATAACATGGAATTTAAGAAGTCCATTTCTACAATCAATCAAATTTTTTTTCTTCTTTATGAAGTATACAGAAAATATTGTAAGCGTAGATAAACTCGATCTTATCGAATCTCCATGATTTACATTACCCTGATTTAAAAAGAAAAAAAAATGGCGTTATTCTGTCTATTTGTCTATGACAGAGATAATTCAAAAACATTTTGTGCTAGATGGATAAAATTTAATTCATGGCCTTTACATCAAATTTGTAAATTTGTATCAAATTTTGAGTAAAATCCATTTAGAGGAAGCCTATCTGTCTGACTGTTCGAATATAACTCAAAACGATAAATACAAAACGAAGAGAACTAGTTGCTTAAAATTTGGTACACAGAGTTAAAAGCTATAATGTAAAATCAAATTTTGTGCCAAATTATGTTACTATCAAATTATGTGCCAAATGCAACAAGAGGTTGACCGTCTGTCGGTCTATACTTTCAAAAGCATGTAAACGAGATTACTCAAACTTGTGATTTGTGATTACAGTTGTAGTTCTGTGTCGAATGTCGGTTCCAGTCGGTTGGGAAAACGCGTCCAAAACACAAATTCGACTTTCGTATATTATTAGCAATACTTCAATAATAAATCGCCAAAAATCTCGCCAAGGATCACGTGATAGATTCTGTAAAAATGATAATTCACGTCAAAGGTTAATATTTCTCAACTACAATACACCAATGCCATGCAAGGTGTTCTCTACCTTACCAAAAATTCACAATTTTTTATGGGATGTCAGGAATATCACTTTCATTAGAGAATGTGCGAGAAGTTTGGGGAGAGCACTATTGCTGGTTGCTGTATTTTTTCCTACCCTATTATATACTTTTACTTATTTTATTTTACATAGTGTTTTATTTTATTTATGATTTTGCTTCACTTTTATTCATTCATTTATTAAATTTTATTCTTACATTTAAATTGCCTATTTCATTTCAAATGATTTTATATTTGTATATCTGCAAAAGAAAAACAAATTTCGAATTAAAGAATATCTCCAAGCGAAAAAAGTTTAGATCCATCTTCCAATTTGCGGACAATTCATTAAACATTATAGATTCTTTATACATTATTTTTCAGATATTTAATTTTTTTCAGTATCTATTGTAACACAGCTCATTTCCAAGTTGATGATTCATTATTAGTGAGAATTAATATGAAAAAATAGAAAATGCCATACTTTTTGTTATGAGCTATTAGCCTTGTCTATATTTTTTTTCTTACTTTTCTTATACGACGTCATTTTCTTCTATTTTTTTATTTGTCCATATCTGCCGAGTTACTTTAATATATTAACTGAAATAAAAATGAAAAGTTTTTTTTTCTTTCATTCTTTTTAATAAGCTGATTTGGCAATTCAAAAATAAAAATTGTTTTTCGAACAGGCATGTTCTTGAAGTGTGCTTTATTACTTGTGCATGCTGGAAGTGAGTTTTCTCTTGCATTCTTTGCTTCTAAACAGAAGTTCAAATCATCCCCCTGCGAAATTCCAAAACAAATTAAATTTCAATCGAACTGTAAACAAAACAAATTTCTAGTCAAAATTGATTTATTCTTTACATGCATTTCAGAACAAATAATACGATTGACTAACTCATTAGCCACTGAAATTTCAATGTTTAACCAATTCCAAACGAAATGATGTTTAGATGTATATTTGTTCAAACAACTCATTTGATTAATTCATCATCCATTTAAACTTGAATGTTTATCCAATCCCAATTGAATTTATAGTTAATTGAATTTCTAAACAAATAATGCGAATGATTAATTCATTAATTTTTGGAATTTTAATATTTATCCAAAGTCGATAAGCTTTTATTTCTACTTGTTTCAAAAATAAATTTTCTTGCATGAAATAGGGAATGCTCTTTATACTATGTTCTCGCTTTAGCATGGAACATATAATGGTTCTTTGTTTTATTTTATCTTTGTTTTATTCAAATAAATATTTTAGACTGGTATCAACATAATTAATCTAAAAGTATATATAAGCAATTTCTACTATAAGTATATATAAGCCTTTTCTACTATAAGTATATATAAGCCTTTTCTACTATAAGTATATATAAACCTTTTCTTCTATAAATATATATAAGCCTTTTTTACTATAAGTATATATAAGCCTTTTCTACTATAATTATATATAAGCCTTTTCTACTATAAGTTTTCTATTCATTTTTTTCAATTTCACAAGTTTGAAGTTTTATTCCTAAAATAAAGCCTTTATATTCTATCTTAAAACTGAATGTCAATCTAATGGCGTCCATTTGATTCCATTTTCGTTTTAACCCTAATTTCCCCTGGCTTTAAAAATTTTATTCTTAATTGTAGCTACGATAATTTAAATATATATAAATGAATTTACTAGTTTCATTAAATGCAATTGCAAAGTACAAGAAAATTAAAAAAACACACCATATAATATTTTTCTTGAAAGTAATATCGAGTATCTAATTAAGTATAGTATAAAAAAATGTATATAATATCTCATTTAAAAAACTTTTATAAATATCAACTTTTTATTTAAAAAAATATCTAGGACATATTTTGGAGAATTACCTTTAACTGTAGATTGAGCTAATATTACTTGTTTGGATCGAAATTTGATGCAAATTATTACATTTTTGTGGTAGGAATTAATACCGAATTTTATTCATTTGTCTCATTGGGACATTGAGTTTTCAAGTTCACATATACTTGGATTAATAAAATACCTATATAGGCAGGCTCACAGATATCGTTTATTATCCTGAGGGAAGTTCAAAACATCCAATTTCATCACAATCTTGAAATCACATTTTTGTAATCCCCATACTGGACATACCTATACTTTAAATACAGGATATAATTAAAGACAAAAATAGCAGCTTACTGAATAATGCTTTTATAATTTCCATTCAATCTTCTAAGGAAAAAATTCAAACTTTATCCAACTAATTCAGAATTTAAAAAAATTGAATGTCTAGCAACCAAAACAATTACTCCAGTTACCCACACCAAAAATCTTTTTTATCGCCCTAAAAACGATTTTCCGATACTTCCCTAGCGATGCCCTGAATATTACTCATTCGTCTCATTGAGTTACTGAGTTATAGTGTTCATATATACTTGGATTAATGTAGTGCCTATACAGGCCAGACTCACAGATATCTTTTTTCAGAAGAAAATCCATCAAAATTTTTAAATCACATTTTTGTGATCCCATACTAGATCTGCGGGCACTTCTTATACAGGATACGATCAAATAAGAAAAAAATGTCAGTGCACTGAATAAAGCTTTTATAATTTTCATTAAATCTTCTAAGGATAATAATTCGAACCTTCTCCCACTAATTCAGAGGACGAAATTGAATTTCTAACTCCGAAACAATTACTTCATTAACCCCAAAATTTTCCTTTTTTTATGGCTCTAAAAACGATTTTCCGATACTTCCCTAGCGACACCCCCAATTCTAGCCACAAACTAAAACTGCCAGCTCCAAGAAATTTCTCCCAAAAACAAGGCCTTTTAACGGAACTGCGTTTACTTTTACGTGTCTAAGGTCAGGGAATTGATGTTATCGACCTTATCGCCGCTGACCCTTGATCGTTTTCTTTTTGCTAGTGAACTCGACTTCCCAATTAACGTTTAGTGGTACGAGAGCAGAGGATAAACGATTGTGGCGATTATAAAATGAATAGAATTAATATGGTTTGGCTGTGGGGATCTCTTTGTATGATTCTGGCGAGTGTGTTGGGTGTATCACGTAAGTTGAGTTTTATCCATTTCTTAAAAAGTTTTAAGTTTTTAATTTCAATAAAGTTTCAAAATAATCATTTTTAATTTTTATATTAAAATAAAACATAGATAATTAAATATCTTTGTGCTTTGTCCTTGAATTTTGAATATTTAGAAATGTTTACAATTTTTGAATCAAATATTTCCCTGTTTGCCATTAAAATATTTTTTATTAAAACGGTATTAAAAGGTAGTTAAAAGACAGCTTTCTATTTTTTTTCCAATTTTAATATTTCATGGATATTCACAAAAAAAATTGTAATTGTAAAGAATTTTTTGTTTAACCGCTTGACTTACGAATGAATTTATTTCTAAATTAAATGTCTGTTCGATTTAAAACTCTGATTCTTATAATAATCCGTATAAAAACGCAAAAAATACCTGAAATATTTGATTTTGTCCAAGTGACTTTTGTTTTTTAAATTTGTTGCTACTTTGACTAACAGATTGAACAACGGAAATTCTGTAAATATTAGAAATATCAATATAAACGAAGAAAATAAAAAAAAAACAGCTGCCGACAAAATTATATTTTTTGTTTGAATAATTTACATTTACTTCAACTACAAATAATCTTTGAATGGATACCTAAAATATAATTATTTGAAACTACTAGTTAATTGAAAAAGCAGGCAAGACTTTAAAACGCTGAAATACATTATTAGTGCTTCAATTCATCCAAGTTATCATCTATACTTATAATAAAGCTCAATGTGTGTGTGTGTGTGTGTGTGTGTTTGTGTGTGTGTGTGTGTGTGTGTTGGCGCTCTACAGACCAGACCATTCAACCTACAGCTACCAAATTTGGCACGTGTACACCTTGGAGGCCGGGAATGTGCACCTGGGGGTTATTTTTTCGAATTTTTAACTAGAATTTTATTTATTTAAAAATTAAGCGAAATTTTGACATGTTTCTGCTATAACTGCCGAAAATATTACCGCACAAAAAAGATTTTTGCATCAAGTTAAAGATAAAAAATTTATCTTTTAAATGATACTACTGTTTTAATCTTAAAATTTAATTTCTATTTTTAATGAATTTTTAAATAAATATTTTAACTATGTTTTTCAATAATTTTTTTCGTCAAAAATAAAAATGAGGATTAAGCACGTTTCGCATTTATGAGAAAAAAATAGCTTTTTTTAAAGTGTTGCCATCACATTGAATAAAGCTCTAACTGAAAATAAATTAAATCTTTTTGGAAATGAAATCTGCAAAATTATAATTTTCGGCAACTGTCTATAAGAAATGAAACAAATATGAAATATTATTTTTTTCCATTCCATTCCATTCCGATCCATTTTGATATTTAATGATTCATAAAATAATGAAGATGTAAACAAACTTATGGCATTTATTCATGGAATAACTCATATATTTTCCTTTTCAGGTTTGAATATTTTTACTTTTGTAAATATCGTCTGCGCGTGTTTTTAATTTCAGATAATTTCATTTTCCAGTCTAAATATCTGTACTTTTCTAAATATCGTCTGCTTATTAATTGCATATTTCTCTCTTTTGTTTTTGGCAACTATTGAAATGTTATGTTTACTTTTGATGTGTTAGCTCTATGTAGTACTTTTGTATGTGATGTTTTATTCGATCGGATATTAAGGAGAATGCATACACTACAAGAGAAAGCACAGATTTTATGGTGGTCATAGAGTTAATTTCCAATCAACTAAATCACTGACTTTTAAGAGTTAATTTCAAATCACTTAAACTGACTGATTTATGAAGATTGGAATATCACTATTCATTAAAAAAAGGATAATTTTAGATTTTTCATCGATCGTTTCAAAGAAAATACGCCAATAAGCGTGCAGGTTTCTCAAGATTAATTGGCCTAAGATTATGAAAATGGTGAGTTTTTCTAAATTTTTAACATTTAAAACTTCATAAATAAGTCTTAGTTGATCGTGGAAAATAGAAACATTCATTCATTTATTTAAAATTTGGTGTGTCCAGAATATTTCTCAGAATATGATACCTTACTGCATTAAATTTAGACTTCATAATTTTTGAAATATATTTATAAGCAGGAACAAAATATTATTATTGATTTCATTTCAATCCTTTTGAAAGCAAAACTAAAAACTGAATTTTATACTGAATTTCAGAAATTTTTGTTGAATTATTGTTTGAGATATTACATAAACTATGAAAAATATTTTGTAGTTAACATAAGACTTAAATACCGAGCGATTCTGTTTACAATACTATATTCAATAATAATAATAATTAATAAATAACAATAAAGATGATAAATAAAATAAAGCGTTTGGTTTTATTAAAAAATATCTTAATTTTAATTGCAATTTCGTCATTTACATTTTTAATTAAAGTTGAAGTTTTACCGGAAATGGCAACAAATTAGCAAAATATATATAGTAAATTGAACGAAACGATCTAAACAATATAAGTTTGGTATGACTATCAAAATTTGAAGATTTAAAATGTTTTGTTTGAGAATCTTTTAAGAGACCAGTTACTTAAAATATTTAATTGAAAATTGTAGCGAGCGGTAATACTGGCGAACTGGCTGGTCGCCAAAGGCGGCTAGTATATAATAAATGTAAACACTGATGTTGTCGATGTAACCTTAGAAAACACTTGATAAGAACAAGGCGCTCATTTCTTTAAACACGTAATTTAGAGAAAAAAAATGAACAATAAAAAGACTTCTGCAACTTAATGGCGTAATTTTTATCTTAGCTAAAGCTATCTATTTGAATTTGATTATAAAGTAATGATAAATGAAAACTATTCTTTAAAAAAATTCTTTGTATAAAAATATATATATACACATATTCCAAAAGATTTTTTTATTTCGTTCTACCAATGCTTTTAAATAAACTTTTTATAAAATTTTCTGAACATCACAATTTTAATATACCTAATATGTTGATTATAACACTCGAATTGATTTATTTCTTTAATTCGGGTTGATTTAATTCTTTTCATTGTTGGAAAATAATTTAATTTAACTTATTAAATTTCATTGATATGAGATTTGATTGATTGGATTTATTTATTTTTAAGATACAAAAGACGATGTTTGTCAGGCTATGATTTTATGAATGGGAGATATAAAAGAATGAGTAGGTTTTATAGCGCAAAGGCCATACTTGACTATGCTACGGTAATCTTAATATTATAGTTAGTTATATGTAAATGGTACGATTCAAAATGTCAATAAATATAAAATACAACGGATAAAAAATGATGATTTTAGAGTATTAAGGATAAAATGTAAATAAAAATTCTGATATTTTAATAAAATGAGAAAAACCCTTTTTGGTTTAGATACAGTTGGGCGAGGAAATGTATTTTATGCAATAATCACTATTTGTTTACGTAATGCATTAAAAAGATACTAATACATCATTTAATTAATTTTAAAAGTTAACAGAAAATATAAATTTAATTTCCAAAATATCAAACAAATTTTTGACTTTTTTAACCGAGCTTTTCATGACAGAATTATAAAAATTTCCCAAAATTCCCTCTTGTTCAAGTTTAAAATTATAAAATTTTTATTTTAATTTAAATTATAAAATTTTTTTATAATTTAAGTGATTGATCTAACAATTATTTGCATCGGTATTATGAAAATAATTGATATAATATTATAAAATTAATTCATACTTATACCGTTTTCATTCTGGATTTCATTGCATGCGAATATACAGAAGTAAAAGAAGGTGATATCATTGACTCGTATGCGTCATGTGACTACGTCGACACGTTGATCCATTTTATTATCATGATGAAAATATTTTGTTTAGTATAGCATCAAACTTATGCAATATCTAATCTAACGTGGGAATAAAACATTATAAAATAAAGTTTCTTGACATGATATTATAGATAATGGTAAATATTTAATGTAATGAAGTATTCAAAAAATCAAAGATCAAAATAAATATTGATTTCAAAAGTTTTGGCTCGAGTTTTTTTTAATATTACAACAAATAATAGAATCTATGGCAATAATATTTATATATAAATATTTTTCATTCTTAAATTTTAAAAACATATTTAAATATCTGGAATTTAATTTATAAAAAGAAAGAAAAATAAACTCTCACAAATTCATCTATGAATTTTTATTGTTCCCAGAAATTCCCATAAAAATGTCGGATGATTCATATAATATATTATCTACTTCAATAAAAGCATATTTTTAATTAAAATTTTTTTTTTGGTGTAAATACCGTAAGCAGGGATAAAACTGCCAGTTTTTCAAACAAATGATGTTCCTTGAACCAACCACTAAAGAAACCAATGATTTTGCTGTACAGAGAAGATAGTTAGCAATAATCTATCTGCGAAACCTTATCAAATATTTAGAAGTTTTAATCAGTACTTTTGTTTTTAACTTGTTGAACAAGTGTTTTTGATAGTCAAGTGTATTTAAAAAAAAAAGGTTTTACAGTAAACATTTCTGGAAATAGCTTATTATTTGAAATAAAGAATATCGTCTGCTACTTTTAAATTTATTCTCCTTTCAAAATGCTGCAAGTAAACAAGCTATTGATTGAAGGATAAGTTTTTTGGGCTTTCTGAAAAACAAATATTTCTATTCCACAGTTGTAAAACGCTGTGAAGCACTTGAAATTAAAATTTCTAAATCCAAAATAAGCAAAAAGCAAAAAAAAAAAAAAAAAGACGTTGAACATTACTTCTGCATGCCAAAATACCGAACAAGATATCACTATTTCAAATATTTCTGAAGTGAAATCGCTGGTATCAAGACAATATTTGCCGATTCAGAAATAAGCATTTGTAAAAACAATATCCGAAATAATAAACCAAAGTTTACAAAGAACGATTTTAAAAGACACAATTTTCACTGGCTTTTGCCGGTGCATTTGGTTCATTGCGGAATAGTTGCTAGAAATCTGCACGAAAACTTTTTAATAAAAGATAAATGGAAATACATTGTGATCCTTGAAATGGTTTTACCTAAATGATTGCTAAATGAATATCATATAGATAAGTAATTGACCCTACTTACAGTTAAAACCATGGAGGATTTTTTTTCTAATTTGTAAAACATAGACTTTGAATGAATTTTTAACATTGTAATTCCTATATTTCTAATATTTTTGCTTACGTTTCTAGCGATCGAGACTAAAGATTTATGATGATTTTGAAATATTGTTATTCATTGTAAGTTTTTACAAAAAAGTTGTCCAAGTTTACGGTACACGGAATATTTATACATTTTTTAAAATCTTCTATAACTTATTTTTATAACGTTATAGTAAATCTTCTGTAGTGACAAAGAGCTAATTTTCTACCACTAATCACTACCAGAAAATGCGATGCATAATATCTTCATCTAAGATTTTTTTAATTTCATTTTTGCAGTTGAAAAAGGTGATTATAAAAAAGCGTAGAATTTGAGTATTCCAATAAATATTTGTGCCAGCTAAGTGAAACTGCTTTTAACTACTGATAAGATGAAAAAGTACAGACTTTAAGAAATGAGAGCTTCGGAATAGTAAGAAGTATAATTAAAATTTGTATTATTAAAAGATTTTTAATCAATTATAATAATTGATTTAGATTTTATAATTTTGCGTGATAAATAACGCTATAAATCACCACGAGTTTTTTGTTCCAAAAAAGCAATATGATAAAAAAAAATATGCCATTTCTTAAAAGTTTTGGTGAACGAACACCAAAAAAATAGAATTTCCCATTGCACAGTATTACGGTAACAGACGAAAAAACCAACTCACAGATATTTTGCTTATCAGATCGAAAACATTTTAAGTTTGAAGGATTTATTTACTATTAAAATGTCTAAGATATATTCTATATTCCAGATTTTAAAAATTCTCACTTTTTTTTAAAGTCAAAACTGACAGGATCATGAGATGGAATTTTTGTGGAAAAAAATCGCCCGAATAGTAAATGGCATAAAATCAAGAACTGAAAAAAAAATGGCTTATCAAAAATTGAACATAATGCTCACATCAAAATCCTAACGTATTTATAGTTTGCCAGAATAATGTATAAGAGTTGGAATAAAAACAATATTATCTAATAAAAATCGACCATGATGCGTCCAGCAATATTATACTTCTACCAAGGCTAAGTCCATTCAGTATTATCTTCAGATAAACCTATCATACAGATGTTCCTTAACAATAAAAAAAAATCATGTTCATGAATGATGAGGCTTCTTCATTAAAAAAAAACAATCCAACATTTCAAATAATCTTAATTTATTTTACATTTTTTAAACGTCTATTTCCATATTCCTGTATAATGCCTGAAAGAATAGGATTCGTGATGAAGTTTAAATAAAACATGCACTTATGTACAGCAAAAAAGATTCATCATATGAAAGTGGGCTGAATTAAAAGCTCTGAAGAATTTAGTGAAAAAAAAAGATATAGAGAGATTTGTCATTTATAAATGCATAAAAAAAGTATCAGTATATATAATTGTCCATCGCCGCCTATAATGCTGGAGTGTGTGTGTGTGTGTGGGGGGGGGGGTTAAAAATAGCTCCCACCTATTTGGTTTGCGACAAGTGCAAATCTCAATTATCGTTTTAGAAGTAAGAAAATCGGCTAGGATTTTTTTAAATGTGTAAATCTATTGATTTATTTTTGCGCAAATAAAACTCAGCATGAATAAAAATTAATTATGGGATAATAAACTTCCCAATCTATTTACATTTTTATGCTGGATTTTAGCAAAAGTCTATGAGCTAATTATATTCTCACTTCAAGGCTAATTAAAAAGTTATTGATGACATTTTCTTTCTGTATTTATTTTAAATTTACTTTATATTTGGAAATGGATTTTTTTTCTGTTAGTGGACCACTGTTTGATTCAGTTCTATTTAAATGACTGAATATTTATTTATTGTTCATGAACATAATGCAGGGAGAAGATCCCACAGCAAGAAAACACAGATCAGTAAAGCAGACAATTGCACGAGATAAAAACCAAATAACATTTAATCAGATCTCGGATATTATTAACCGGACACCAGCCTATCTAGATAGGCACATCTTCTAGTTTTATTAAGTGTCTTTATTAATCGGCTTCTTAATTATTTCGTTGAAATTGAATTTAGCTTAGTGCACGATATTTCTTTTAAAAATTTATTCTTTCCTACACTGGAAATAATAATAAAAAAAATCGGTGCTGCAATTTCTTGTCACTTATTATCCCACATAACTATTCATAGATTTTTGAAATAATAAAAAATGCCTGTAATGCGCTTTGTTGTGAGGAAATAAGATAGACACTAAGTGAAGGAAACTTCCTTTCCCACCACACTGACATGAATTTAATAGAGCTGTCTGAAGGCACGCCTTCTTCCTTTTCCAGGAATTTCCTGTTTCCAGAAAGAATCTCCTGCTTACGAGTATTTCCATATTAATATTTGTATGGCTCACAGAAAGTAAGACATTTCAGTCACGCCAAACTTTTCTTTATTCATTCATTTATGCAAAAAAATTGAGTAATATTTAATGCTCTAAGGATTTAGAGAAATTTTTTTGTAGCTCAGTTTCAAATTTTCTGAAAGAGGAAATCTCATGCCTTCTAGAAATTTATAATCCAATTTTTTTAAACTACAGTTCTATGAACATTTTAGATTCTTAGTACAGAAAATTGTTGTCTTTTTTTTCCATCCGAGAATTTTTTTTCGTTAATTTTTGTATAGCAATTGTTGTTGTTTTTTTAATATATAAAGAGTTCGATTCTAAATTGCATATAGTGATCGTATCAATTGTTAATTATATCGTTTGGAAACAAATGAATTATAAGAACAATGGTTTATCTTCTGAATCTTAATATTAATTTTTAAAAAAAGATAAAAGAAACCTTCGTCGAAGCTGTAAAGATTTCAATTCTATAATTTTATAGAGTACTTACTGCTCTTAGTAAAATAATATAAATAGAAGAGAATATGTGGGAAAGGAAATATTTCAGATATCATACAACAAACATTAGTCACAATTCTATACAAGAATTAAAGACTGATGCTCTGTCAATAGATTTCGACTTTTGTGACGTATAATTTTATTTTCATTCTTTTGCTTTAATCTTGTTGTAATCATAAATGCCATAAAATAATTTTTGTTTCATAAAGTGAATTATTTTTCTTTAGAGGCAATACTTATGTTTTTCTCAAAAATGTTTAGAATTATTCTTTTTTTAAAAGAAAATAGACCGAGAGAAAATCGGGATGTTGCAATTATCAGATTATCTTGAATTTATAAGCCTATAGTCCTGACTTGATTTGCTTAAGTTATACAGGAGGATTTAAAAACCTCCGGAATAAATAGTACAGGCTGGATCATAACAAAAGTTTGAGCATATACGCTCCTGAAAATCAGAAGAAAAAGTTAACCCATATTTTGACTATTAGGAAGGGAAGTGTTTCTATTGTTAAAAAAATAAAAATGTTTAAAAATAAAAATGTTAAATAAAATGTTTTTTTAAATACCTACAACAGCTTTCCCTTTATTAGAATATGATAAAAGTTATTGTATTGCATTTGCATTACAGTTACCATATGAGTTTGTTATTGCTTTTTCAACATAACTGCAGACAGTTGTTTCTCTGCATTCAATTTCCAAGTTTCACTATAAAAGTTCCAATTTGTTTGAAACGCAGAACCACTTGCCAAAAATTTAGAACAGTAAGAGAATCTCGGCCCAACCTGACGAAACGTCATAAACGATTCAGAAGTAATAAAATTCCTCTAGAAAAAAGAATTCGACGCTCTATTTGGTAAAGGTAGAACTTTAGTCACTAAAATTGTATTTTAAAGAAAAATTGCTTCATGCACAGTTATGTAAAAATTTCAAATATTTTTCATTTTTTAATAAATTATTAACACCGTTTCGTTATTTATCTCCTATAAGCCAAAATATGAAAAAGTTTTTGTCCTGAAATTAAAAATGCATACTCAGGAGAGAATGTGTAAACATTTTGCTTGGGATGCAGCTCATAGTTTCTGCACAAGATGTCCTAAATATCTTATGTTTAATTTAGATCATCTTGTATATATTTATATTGCATATTTAACAAGCATCATTTATTACTACTTTTATTTAAAATAAAATTATGGTTGTCACTAAAATATAAAAATTTGCTTGGGAATGCAGTTCATAGTTTTTGCGCAAGATGTGCCTAAACATCATATGTTTAATTTCGATCATCCTGTATTTATTTTTAATATAACTATATTCATCAAGCATCAATTATTCCTAAATTTATTTAAACTAAAATTATTGTTGTCATTAAAATATTCTACTTGCGTGTCATTTCGTGAGAAATATAGCTATTAGTTTTATTTCAAGCATCCTCGATCAAAGTAATCTAAAGAAGTCGGTGACTATACGGAGACAAAATTTGGATTTTTATATTTAGATACACATTAAAATGAATGATTTAACAGTATTAAAATAAAATTTGGAAAATTGAAATCTCGAGTAAAAAATTATTATCCTTTGCATTAGAATTTTTTTACCAAAGAAATTTTTATCTCATAGCTGTGAACTTGACATTTCTGTATTCATAAGGAATTAGAAAGACTAGAAATGAAATATGTAATAATTGCTAAATAATTTTCCCATGTAATTACGTAAAAAAATCCCAATTTATCAATCTGGGAAATGATGATCTTTTTAACTACTTAATTCACTTTAAGTAGTTAAAAATTGCGTTTGTAAATATTTCCAATAACTTAAACACTGCGATATCACAGGAGATAGAATATGCAATTTGTATCTTACTGCTCTTGTCATTTTCGGAATTTTATTACTATTCAGTAAATTTCTATCAACACAATTCAGTGCGAGTACTTATCATAATTATGAATTATTATACGACGACGACTAATATGCGTTTATGCAGGAACTTTTTTTTCCATATCATTCATCTTCATTTGTTTCCCTGTGTTCCAAAATGTATTCGTGTGTCCAAATGCCCTCGTCGCTTTTTTTTTTTTTTTTTTTTTTTTGTGGCTGTCATTCTTTCTTACAGTGATTTAAAGAATAATTACTTTATTCTTTCCCTCTATTTTTTTATGCTACTAATTTTTGGGATAAAGAACTCCTACTGAATTGTATTTATTTTTAGGGATATTGTTTAGTCATACTATGTCTTTTCAAGAAGATTTATCATGTAACAAAGAATAATCAGGCACCTGGTTGAACGATCCTGGTGTACAAATTATAAACCACGCATTTTTTTTTTTTTTTTTTTTTTTTTGCAGTTTACATCACCATATTTCATCTGTGACTCGAGACTTAATAAATTTCTGTTTCATATTTCAGAATTCTCCAAGAATGACGTGAAAGATGTACCTTCAGACAGATATGAGCTTTATCCAGCATGCACGACACTTTTGAGATCTCAGGTTAATATCGAGATGCATGCCAGCCTTGTCTACATGAATATGGTAAGTTTCCAAAGTTTGCTGTAAAAATTTAGCACGAGGTATATGAAAATTAATAGAAATATAACAAATTATGTAAAAAATATATATATATTTAAAGTATTTGATTTTCAACGCTACTGCTTTCCAACACAATACAATAATTTTTAAATTTTTATTTCTATGAATAGTTATTTCTAGAATCGTGGCTTCTGCAGATTACATGCAGAATTCACAGTCAATAGGATTGATCATGTCGACAATTTTTAACAATATCGATTCCATTCTTGAGATTTGATTTTGTCGAGTTTTTCTTCCGGTTTATGAGAAGAATTGTATCTTTTTAAAGTCTTGGTCTAATTTGGAAAAGTGGAACAGTACACCATAGCTGTCAATATTTTTGTAATTTTCCAGATGTTTGGCAGTAGGTGATATGAAATAAGCTACATAAAACTATACTATATAAAAAAAAAGCTATATGAAGTATGTTTTCGCACAGAAGGCTGCCAAAATATCTCTCACCCAAATTTATTAAATTGAACATATAAATTACACATTATTAAGGATAATATCTCTGTCTTCTTTCATGCACAAAAATATTGAATTTTTAAGCAATATTATGTGACCTCTTAAATAAATGCTTATTTTCATGGAAAAATGTGCAATTTCCGTCTAGTAAATTAAATTGTTTAAAAGCAACAAATTATATTTTTTGTATCTTAAATGTTTTTTTAATCTCAAGACTAATTAGTTTTTTTGTATTAATTAAATAAATCGATTTTTTTATTTTCCTGTTGTTAAGTGGGTATTTTTTTAGTTCACAAAAAAAAAATATTTTTGCTTTTAACTTATTTCTTGTGTACATTTACTTTTCAAATAAATTCTTGCTGTACTTCAAATTTATTAGTCACAATCGTCTTTATAGATAGCCATAAAACAAGACAATTTTATTTTTGTTCTTCAAAAAGTAAACATAGATTTTTTTTGTTATATCTTGCATAAGACCTTGATAAGCTGTATTTATCACTATAATTGATCTGTTTATATTTCATCTGTTGATAACATTGCTTTACGAACTCTATCAATCATAAGATTGTGCAGTTGAAATTTTCAGTTGGAATAAGTTTTTTGAAATAAGAAAATATCAGTTCAGTCTGAAAGAAATATGAGTTAGACGACTAGAGACCATCTTTGGGAAAGAATTTATTGCCATTTTCTTCTGAACCCAGAGTCGATCGATTTCTCTATGTATCCCTACGTTTCCCTATATACGAGGAAACAAAAATGTTTGTTAACATTTTCATTACTCAAGAGCAATTACTTTATACTAATTCTGCTTCAATTATTTATGAAATTCTCTCCATTTCGCCTGATGCATGACCTTGATTTAGATTCTTAAGGTATTCGAGGTTCTGCAAGGACTTACTTTTGCACCAAGTTAACTAAAAAGATCACTTACTAAATTTTCTATATAGATATTTATTCTTACCATTCTCCAAATTTAATCATTTATTTGCCAAAATTGACTGATAGTTAAAAAATGAGTGGTCTTTTTTTTTTCTTTTTTTTTTTAGAAACCCAGTCTATGTTAGTATTTTTAATTCATTATTCACCAAAAGCATCATACAAGTTTAGAATGACAGAAAATAATATTATTCATCAAGAAATCATTACAAAAAATGTTTAAACATTTCTTAAAATTTGAATGCTTTTGCGCAGATGGATTCTAGAATATGAATAAGGACCAAAATTAGATTTTGAGATAATGATTCTAACTCTACTTGGATTAACATATCTAGAAAAGAATTATTTGATGAAACGAAACTTATTAGCGTAATATATTATACGAAAACGGCAAGATATTGCTTGCTACTCTCCCTGAATAATGTTGTGAAGATATCGTGAAAATATTGTAAAATATTGGGGATGAATGGCATTTTCTGCTGCCCAGACTGATCTTGGAGCATTTGAATATCATTTGATGAAAACATCTGCCATAGAATTGATAAAATGATTAATAAAGAATAAACTAACTTTATGTAAAAGAAAGAAATCGATTAATGAAACATAAAAAGATACCTCCCACCCGCAAAATGACATCATTTACTCTCGATACGTTACTGCGTAAGCTTTTGATGTGTTGGAGCTGACTTATTTCGCCAAAAAGATATTCATATTTTATTGATATGAATGGATTTCTTCTGGTGGAATATTGAGATCATAATTTATGAATTTATCTCATTACAAATCTGCTTATAATTGTAAACTTTTTACATTTTTATAAAATATTTTAGAAATTCTCTATATCATAGTCAATTTAAATATTTCCAAAACTCTACTTCTATTTTTGTCAATAAATGATATTTTAAGTTTCATTATAAATAATCATTCTTTAAAACAAAAATAAAATTTTTAATTCGAATGCCTTTGAAATTTTTTTATAGGCTGCGCATTTTGATCAGAATGGTGTTGCTAGAAAAGGATTTGCAAAACTCTTTAGTAAAAATTCCAAGGAAGAAAGAGAGCATGCGCAGAAATTTATCGACTATCTAAATTTAAGAGGAAGTAAATTTACAGATTTTAACATCGATGTAAGTATGAACTCTTTTTTAATCTCTCTCCCTCTCTCTCTCTATATATATCAGATTTCCAAGAAATTTGTTATTCATTCTCTTATTTTACAAATGAACAGTAATTTAAGTCACGGTATAAATATACGGAAAAAAACATTAAGTAATGCATATAGTTTCGTATGTTATAATAAAAAAATGTTATGAATAATAATATGAAGATGAAATGATAATATTACCAGTTTATTACTTTTCAGCATAACTGGCATTCACATTAAGACATTTGTCCCAGCGCTGCGTCAGTCTGAGAATCCTGAATCCATAGAATTCCATTGTTCAAATTACAAAGAATCGGCTCGGAAGGTTTGGAACATCCACCATACTGCCGAAAATTGGTCCCTTCAGATTTTATTCTATTTAAGTCCAAAGAGGTCCCTTAGCTGTTAAAAGACTGGTTCTTCTATGACCTCATATAGGCCAAAGGCGTTTTATTAGACTGAAATTTTCAAACTGATTCAGCACTGGGACATATGCCTTACCGTGATTGCCAGTTATGTCGAAATGTAATAAATTGTAATACTTTCATTTCCAGTTCATATTGTCATGCATTACATTTTTTATTACTGTGATATCCTCTATTAAAAAGCTTCAAAACCATGTTTATATTGATTCCTGTCATGAACAAAATTATTTTAATTTTCACTCTTTTATGAACTAATCATAGCTGTAAACTGCAGTTTAAGTGTATTAAAGAATTTAAAAATATGCTCATATTTGTATAGGCCCTTGTGACTTCTAACTTGAAGAGAGATTTTTTTTCTAAAATTGTAATACCAAACTTTATAAGAACTTATTTATTACAAAAAAGTTTAAAAGATCTGCCTTCACAGTAGTATCCTAATAGTCATAAGCATTTATAAACCTATCTTTAATAGTTTTTGAAATAAAAAAATTGAATCAAATTTAGACAGTTTTTAACATTTTTATTTTGCTATGGACTGATATGGTGAAGGTTAAATTTTTTTTGATGCTATAAAATTGTTATGATTATATCTTTCTCAATTTTTTAATGATTTTTATTTGTTGATAGCAAAACATAAGATTATTAATTATTTAAAAAAGAATAAAACAACTACTTACACTGTTTTAATTCAAGCCAAAAAAGTTGTTTTAGTTTCATTAATTGTATTTGAAGTATGTATCTATATTCCGTTCAGAATCTAAATGTCCTTATAAGAGTAAAATAAAAGGAGAATTTTTGCTACTCTCTTACAATCCTTTTCCAGATGCAATTCCTCTTTTATAAGAGAAGCTAAAACAGCATCTTATGACTCGCATAAACAAAATCCAAATCGCTATCGATATACAAATACGTGCTAAATCTCACGTCTTTACTTAAGAAGCAACGCATGCTAAGAATTGGCTTTATGTGCCGATCCAAGTAAATATTGACGGAATATTTTTTCAAAATTAGGTTTTGAAAAGAATTTCTGGTTGCCTGTTTTAAAAATAGGTCAATATCAGTCTTCTACCATTATAAATGAAATCATTTTCTGTACCTATTAACGATTCTTTATCGATACTTTGAAATGTTCCCTAATTTTATTTTATTTATTTTTGATTATATTAGAGAAAGTCATTTTCGGCTTACAGCGCATTTTCTAAGCGTGCAGTGCACTGATTTATCGACACATTAAAACTAAATTGTCTAAGAATTATTTTCGTATTCTATAGTTATGAAAACTGATCTACAGGATAACAAAAATCATTAAAATGCAAAGAATACACATATTAATCAACATATTCGTGAAGTCCAATTGAGGTACCAAAGATTTTTAATTTCTACTTCCAATGTTGTTAATATTAACAAAAAAAAAAATGCGGTGCTCGTTTCGAATTCTAAGCCTATTACTTTAGGACGACTTTATCCATATAGGATACGCAGAGGGTAAAAAAGAGCACTTTACTTGAGTTCTTTGTTTAGACTTATTTTCGCTTTTGCTATTCTTTTCCAATTTGATTCTCTTCTTGTTTTTAAATTTCACTATTTTGTTTCATTTCGAAAGTGTGTAATGTTTCTATATAGTTTTTGATATAAAAAAACATCTCAGACTTTTCTATTTTCGTGCAATCAAAATGGAGTATTTCAAGCCTGAAAGCACTTACGATTTCCTGTTCTGAAAACAGACAGTATGGATAGATTTAACCTGAAATAGCTACCCAATTAAGTTTCCCTCCATTCATGCTACAAGAGAAAACATAATTTGTTTTATGAATGAAATGTACATGAGCGTTATTTTTTAGACAAATTCCTATAATTTGATGAATACGTAAGTTATTTTCGATTCCTGTTTACTCTCTCGCGCAGGAGATATAGACAAAGCGTCACATAAGTATAGAAAAAAAGAGTTCCAAATGTATAGAGAAAGCGCCAAAAAATTTGGAGTTGAAATTTTGACGAATCTCAACGCTTCAGACCTTCCTGAATTAGTAAAACACACTTTTGACATTATGTATGTTTATTTGTCTGTTCAAAATCGCTCTGAATTAGGCGGATGAAATTTGATAACATAGACTTTAGACCAAATTTGTAGATATCTATCAAATTTTATAGGAAATCCATTCACAAGGCGTTCGTGAAAATTCGATAACTGTGTAATGCGGCTTATGGCACTTTACAAACCCGCCGACAGTTATCTGTCAGCGATTTAAACCGAAGTGGGCGTCTCTTGTTTTTGCAGTAGCGCCAACTAGGGCCAAGAGTACCACTTAGCTACTTCATGAGTCACATTCGCCTACACAACCCTTTTTTACAAGGGGGCACATCCCCATACCTCACATACAGAACACAAAAGAAGAAGAACTATACCTGAACCGGGACTCGAACCAGGAACGCCCACAAGGAAGACGCACTACCTCTATGCCAGGACGCCGGATAAATACAAAATATATAAATAGATAAAACTTCATAACTACAAAATATAAAAATATAGAAAATTCGACAACTACAAAATATATAAATAGATAAAACTTCACACGCATTTAAAATACATGTTCTTTTCAAATTTTAAAATTATCAAAGACTTCGCCATCTGCCGGTCTGTACTTTTGCATGCGCTTAAACACAATATCTCATAAATGCAATGAAGTAAAGCAATGAATTTCAGCATGTGATCTTGTGATTACAACTGTAGTTTTGTGTTAAAATTTGGTTTCAACCGGCCAGAAAAAAAAAAGAATCCAAAATAAATATTCGCATGATCGATTTAGTAAAATGCATGCCAAAAATCTGTGTTTCTTAACCATAAATGTTATTCAAGGCATTTGCGATCACATACAAGGTCCAAAATTTTATAAAGGGGAAGGGTGATGAGATCTTTATTGGAAAGTATGCTAGAGAGTTTTGGAGAAACCATTCTTTGAAATATGATAAATTAAACTCTGAAAACTGGAAGAATTTAGATTAGAAGCCATTCTAGTTTCCATTAGAAGCCATTCATTCTAGTTTCTACTAAGAATAAAGAGTATTTATTTAGGAGTATGAATAAAATGTCTATATTTATAATTGACACTTTAAAAGTGAAAGTTTGGGAGAAATCTGTAAAGATTGTCTTCATTCGTTCAAGCAAATAATAAAGACCAAAATGATAACTTACCAAGAGTAGTATTGAAACTTCATCTGATAAATGAATCCTCGAATTATACGATTATTTGTTATGCGTTGACATTCGTGAATAAATAAAAAAATCACTCGTATATGAAGTTTTAAATTATCAATTTAAAAGTTGAATTCTTTTTATCATCTTTCAACTATGAAACATTATTCTTCATGTGAATTCACTTTTAAAAATGAAAAATTTAAGAAATATGAATTGCCAAATTTCCCCTTACTGATTCCCTCCCCCCCCATATCAGCATGAAGCTAGTACAGTAATAGGATTATATTTACTAGATGTCAATAGGATTTTTTTTTACATCTATAGTTTTTGTTATTAATTTATCTAAATATTTCAACAGAAGATATTATTAATATATGATACTTGATCACAATTTTTTAAAAAGTTTATATATTGGCACATTGTATTGAATATATTTCTTGTAAGCATAAATAGATTAATGTAATTTTAAAAAGTACATCCCCCAATTTAATAATAAATGAGTCCGATTTTAAATTAAATGACTAAATATTGTTAGCTTTTACTAACTACTTAATAATTGGTTTTATTACTAACGACTCTCTTAATATGAAATTTTTGACTTGCCAAATTTTATACTGTTTATTTAAAAGTTTTACTGTTATTATACTGTTATTATTTTTGATATAAAAAATTATATACGAATATTAAATATATATTTTTTAATTTTTCAGATGCCTGATAAAAATTCTTGGGGCAGCGCCACTGAAGCTGTGAATGATGCAATAGTCCTTGAAAAAGAAGTCTACAATCATCTTCATCATATTCATGACATAGCTGAAATACACTGTAAAGATGCCCACGTGAGTAGTGAAAAAAAAAAGATTTAAAAGCAATTCGAAAAGTTACGCATATACAAGCATTACATCACTTACATTATTTCTACGATGTTGAAATTCAATTTTGCCATCAGCGTATTCGTGGTCAATAGAAAGAAAATATAAAACAAAATCAACCAGTTAGACATTCATTACTTTGTAATGAACATGTGAGTCATTACATTGAAATGAACCAGAAATGATGAATCAGTCAGTCATTACTTTAAACCAGTCAGTCATTACCCATGATAATTTCAAAAAAATTAAGACAATATAGTAATGAATGCATGATAATGTGACTTATAAATTTGAATGTTATAACATGCATATCTTTTTCCAAAACAAGGAAAATCAATGCTATAGCATTCATATTTTTTTTTCCCAAAGCAATGAAACCAATGTTATAACATTCACGGTTGCAAATGCTGCAATGTTTCATCTAATATTTAATGCCTTTGGATTTAATATTGTCAAAGAGCACTAATAGCATTGTTTCTTTAATGACAATTGCATTGTTTTTATAGTTATTTCAGTAAAAAACAAAGCAATAAAAATAGTGAAAAATTAATGGTAATTATTATTTAATGATTAGTTTACATACAGATTTTAGCATTCAATTATTATAAAAGATTATTAAAAAAATAATTTAAAAAATATAATGCTGAAAATTATTATTTTACAGACTTGCCAAATGAAATATTATGTAATCAATTAATGAATAATTCATATTTAAATATATTTTTAAAAGTAATTTTTATACTTCAATTAATAATGATGTAAATAATTCAATATAAGCTCTAATTGTAGCCCTAATGTTTTCTAACTCATGTAATTTGGATTTCTTGGAAATTGAATCAATATCAATTTCGGTATGTCTCTTTACGCTTTTATTGTGCTTTTTTCTTCGTGTTCATTGACCATCAGATTCTCAGGGCGAAATATTAAGCACAGAACATTTAACTTTTAGGGTGGAAAAGGAAATAAATTAGATAAAAAACGGAAGCGAAACTTATGAAAAATAATTTCAGTGACAGCCGCAATTCTGCAGCCCTAATGGACTAAACGCCACTGTGTAATATCAAGGAAAAGATAACTTTGCTATGTAACTATGCTCAACTTTGCTTAACTAAGTAACTATGAATGTTGTTTGATTAAGCTATTGATTCTTCCTATTTCCATTTCAGCTGATGGATTACTTGGAGCACGAGTTTTTCACAGAACAAGTGGAATCCATTGACAGCTTCATTCGACATGCATCCAGGCTTGGAGCTATGTCCGACAGCAACGGTCTTGCAGAGTATCTCTATGACAGGGAGCTGCTGGAAAAGATGGAAGACGACTAAAAGTTGTTTATTTATAGCTTCGTACTAAAATCAGAGCTTGTTTCGAGCCATTTGTCACTGCATGCGTTTTTAATATATGTTTTGAATTTATAAACAATGAATAATACAAATAGATTCATACATTTATTTCAAGTGAATAGTGATAAATGAATTGTTTTAAACTTTCATATCTCTTCTGTAAGATTATAAAACCTCAATTCTTTTTCGTTCTTAATTCATGCTGGAAAGGAAATGAAGGAACGATTCCTATAAATTAAAAATTAATTCAGGCTAAAATAGAGTTATTAAAAAAAATTTGATTCAACATGAAGAAAATAATAATTGTCACTTTATTACATAGATTTTTACTTTGCAGGATTTTTCATTTCATTAAAAAAATGTTCTATTTCCGTTTTATTCTAGTAGAATAAAATTTATTGTTTCGTTTCGGTACGTAAAAATTCTGATGCGTATAAATTCAATACGAAGACAAATTTAGAAGCTAATTTCTCCACCAATGGAAGTAAGTCCCCCTCCCCCCAAAAAAAAAAGAAAAAAGAAAAATTCTCTCAAAATGGCTTCTATTGCCATTAATTTTCGATGTTTTTCACTCATTTCATAAGAATAGAAATGGTTTTTCAAGTAATCTAAAATAAATTAATGATTAACAATGTACAAAGAATGAATTTATTTCAAAATTTTGATGAATAATCCCGATATTTAATTACAGCGAATTATATTTTAAAATATAAGATTATTCCTTTCAATCAAAGTTACCGCTTTGATGTTTAGTAATGTTTTACTAGTAATGTTAAAAACAAATTAAGAAAAATTCTTATTCGTCTCATGAGTTAAAGAGTTAATATTGAAATTAAAAGATTGTTTTAAAAATAATTTTAGGTTAACTGTTGGTTTAACTGTTCCGCAGGACATACATTAGCAAGAAGAGATAGTTCTATTCTCTCACAGCATTTCTGCGAATGTTCAACATTGGTGAATTCAGGGAGATATCAATTTAATTTACTTTTCTGAACTGTTCTTTGATAACAAAAACGACTAATTAAATCAATTGTATTTTTTAACTCGAATCAGCTAACTGATTTGCTATCATCTTCAAAAGAAATTCGTTTATCATTATAAGTTACTTAAAAATCAAAAAAATTATTATGAAATAAATTCGGCCATTTTTGTACTATTGTTTCAATTTATATACGAGTAAGCAATGGAAAAATTGATACCTTCTTCATCATTTGCTTTTCAAAGCCAACTGAAAATATAAATTAATGCATGTCTGTTGTTTTTCAACTTTCAAGTTCATTCTTTTGCCATCATGGGAAAATACTCGCATGTAGATCATTGAATCAGATGCAGTTCGTTGGACTGATATTACATCGGGAGAAT
Organism: Argiope aurantia; assembly: GCA_026543865.1. Classification (NCBI taxonomy): domain Eukaryota; kingdom Metazoa; phylum Arthropoda; class Arachnida; order Araneae; family Araneidae; genus Argiope; species Argiope aurantia. The sequence continues at coordinate 182,179 of JAPMOR010012472.1, read as the reverse complement.
TAAAAATTGTCTTTTAACTTTTTAATTTTTGATGTACACTAACCTGTTCAAACAACTCTTTTTTTACTTTATTTTCAATTTTTATTGAATTTTTTATTGTATACAAAACAATTTCAATTGTAATTTTTTTTTTGAAATTCAGCCTGCTTAATTTAATTTCAAACTCATCAGCAACAAAGGCATCGAATTTTTTAAAAAAATTAAGTTGCTTGCAAGCTCTAAGGAATGATGACATTTAATTTTATTTGACATTTCTAAATAATAAATCGACATAGAAGGAGGGAAATCTTCAACAAAAATTTTTATTTTTATGACGAAAAAAAGTTAGGATTTTCCAAAATGTTTGATTTATTTTTTAATTATGAAATGTGATTTTAAAGAAGAAATCTGCTTCAAAAACAATAGCTTTAACAATCTGTGGAATCTCAACAAACTTTTTTTGTGCGCGCTATAATCAGGCTAATCTACTGCTCCTAAATTTTTTTTATTAAAAATTAGAATGTGTGTTAAAAATATTTTAAAATTTAAAAAAGTATTTTATAGCAGTCTGTAAAATAATTTCATCTTTTTAACACTCGATTTGGAAAAATATTTCTGATTTCGCTTAGCATTTTGAAAGTCTAAAATAATTCCTAAGGAAACACATTTTAATCATTAGGAAAACACTAGATGAGTAAAAAAAAAAAAAAAAAATTATATAAAAATTGTCATACATATTACTTTCTGTGTATTAACTATTTGAATCAATATTTTTAGTATTAATTTTTTTTCAAAATATGAGAGCAAGTTTTAATTTTATAGTACAATATATAAATGACAACTACAACTTTCATACTTGTTTTCACTTACGAAATTCTGCATTTCATTTTCTAATGATAGAAATAAATACAAATCAAAATTTAATACTATACGTCAAACATTAAGCAATCAAAAATTGCAAGGGTTTATAAAAACATTTATTTATTTACACAGATTTACTAAATTATTTCCTTAAAACAACGGAGTTTCAAGAGTTTGGAGCAACTGTTTATATTAAAATTTAGTTAGACGTTACTTAGACGGATAAGAGCAGCTACGAAACTCAATTTTAAAAGGACATAGCATACAAAACAGAAACAAAATTGAGTCATTGCTATTTGAAATTTCTTTATTTACATTTTGAAAGAACAACAATAAACAGTAATTAAAAATGAGCTGTTTGTTAACAAAAAATTACTACTTTTCTTTTAGAAATTTAAGAACCAAATATGATACACTTGGTTTCTTGCAATGCACAACGCTACACAGAATACATATAAACTACAAAAACATCATAAGGTATATCTCTAAATGCACTACTTGCGAATATAATCTGCAGATAGTAATATGAGTATAAAAAGTGCTCCTAGCTTTTGTTAAAATTAAATGATCATATGTTCTTTGATAACACTTCATTTCCATATTTAACATTCACATTTCATCACATAAAATCTACATAAAAATTAAAACAAAATTTAATTCAAAATTAATTAAAAATAATAATAAAAAAGAAATTTCAAAGAATATTTTATTTAAATAAGTTTCTTATTTTCAATTTTTAAACAATGAAAAGCAAACAAAAATATTTATTTCTAATGTTAATAATTACTATTAAAAAGTTAATTCTAAAAGCGTTGCAATAAAATTTTATACATTATTAATTCGTAAAAAAGCAAATGCATAGATGTTATAAAACACAAAGTACATTTTAAAACTAATATATGAATGAAAAGCATTAAGTTTGTCAAATAAGTACATCTCATATGCATTTAAAGTAATGAAAAATTTTTAAAGAATACACTTCAAAAGAGAAATATGAAATAAAAATACATAAACATGATTCAAATCATTAGTATGAGGCAAGCTTTTATATTCATTGAAATACATACACGTAGATAGTAATTTCAAAGAAATATGTACAATTCAGTCCACCAGGTAGGTTTCGTCAATTCAAACACGTATTCAACAATCCACAACATGACACAAATACTTAATTAAATATTACTTCTAAGATATTAACATCACATACATCTGCATCCACACATGGATTGCGTTCATTTACAATAACAATAAAGAAATAATGAGAAAGAAATACGTATCTAAAATTGGCACAATACACTTCAGTCACCAATACATCACAGTCTTGGGTTATAATATTTCATGGAGTTCCGAATCATAAAATGTAAGCTCAAAAAATAAGTTGAAAGCAAAACATTTTGCAAGCTAAAATTATATTCATATGCTGGGAAAAAAAACACTGAAAAAAATTTAATATGAAAATGTATTTTCAATTTTAAGTAATTCTTATTTGAGAATTTTTAAATATAATTTCAACAAAAAAATGACCTCAAACAAATAAAATGAGCAGTAATAAACGCTTCATTACCCACTTAATTCGGAATAAATGCTAAAAAATAATCCATCTCGTGGAATTCCAAAATATGTCTCGGAATTTTTCCAGTATCATATATCAAAAGGTTAAATGCATTTTAGTAAATGCTGACACAATTCGTTCACAATACTAAGTGTGATGCTATGTCACAGATAACACTAATAAAATAATAAACTTAGAAGTGATGCACAGCTTGATTAAATATCCATTTGTTACAGAAGTATCACTAAAAAATAATTTAATACAAATTTGAAATTGTTAAAATATTAAATTGCAATGTTTACATAAAATTGGAACTAATTCTTATATTTTTCAAATGCTGATTACAATAAGTTATTACTTAAAAAAGTAAAAAGAAATACTGAATAAAAAATTGTTTTAATTTTAAATGAAAACAGTTTTTAAAAATTAAGAAGAGTTATTTTTTATGTAAATTTATTTTACCTATCCCGATTTCTTGTTTGATTATAAAAATAGCAAAATTACATTATTTGACTCATAATAATAACCTTGGTACATAGATGGCAGCACAAACAAAATTGAAATCAGAATGCTCAGAAATTTTTCAAATGTTTATTATTTTGAAACTGATTCAAAATTATTAATGTGAGTTTATAAAACACTAAATTTATCTTATACTTATTTTATAAATATGTAGAAGTTATTTTAAAAATTTGTAGGCCATAACTCGAATTCTTATTATTGTATTTAAATCCATCTTGATGCAGTTCAGGTATTGTTACATAGATGGCAGCACGATACTTTGTTTTCAAAGTAGAATTTAAACATTTCAGAGAAAAATTTTATATCTATTTTCCGAAAGGTATGTCAGATGTAATTATGGCATTTTAAAAATACAATATAGTTTAAATTTAATATTAGTTTTTTTATTACTTCAAGCAGATAATTAAAGTAACATTCGCTGTTTCTCTTTCAAAGCCAAAAATATATATCGAATTCATCTTTACAAAGATTACGTATGATTTTAAACTACTAATTTAGTACATGAATATGATATTCATTTTTAGAAGTTTGATAGATATATAACTAACTTCACCTATTAATCACAGTTGTGCATCATTCCATTATTTCAAGTATTTTACTAGTCACTTTGTTAGAATAGTATTTATTCATTAATACTATGTCTTTCGTGTCCTGTACAAACCGGGTGTTCATTAAACTTCCACATCGCAGATATCGTACCACTTGGAAGCTATGAGCCAAGGTCCTTTTACTTTGTTTGTCCGTCTTCTATCGAGTGGGTTAAAAGCAACATTGTGCCAATAGTGGATGCCCTTGAAAAAATACATGGATCTATCAGTGTAAGAGTAATAGACAGCATCCAAGTGAGAAGGCAGACTCGATTCCTTGGTTACGGAGGGAAACTCTTTGTGGATGTGTTTAGGATATCCAGGTAAACAACAGCCTTCTTTGCCTCGAGATACATCATAAGCATAGACCTTAAAAAGAAAACAAACCATTTAATTTCATGTAAGTCAAATTAAAAGAAAAGTTGTCAACAAATTCAATTACAATAGAGAACTTTCATCCAATACATGATTTTAATTAAAAATTTAACGATAATCAGCTCAGATTTTATTTTAAAATTATAGATAAATTATAGATCTGCAGCTTTTACTGCTCAATTTTCGGATGTCATTAGATAAATATCTAAAGTAAATCAAGTTTGCGATTAATATTTAAGCAATAATTATATTTCAAAAAGAATTAGTCAATAAAGTTTTATTAGTCTTTCCCTTTAAAAAATAGCGCATGGAAATATAATTCGTTGACAGTAAAAAATAGAATTTTTTATTAAATATAAATTAATATAAAAATAAATTAATATAAAGTAAAAGTAAATTAATATAAAAGTAAATTAATATAAATTAATATAAAAGTATTAATATAAAGTAATTATTAAATATAAAAGTAACGTCGAAACAACTTCATATAGAAAATCACTTTTTAATTTATATGAAAAGTAATTCTTTATTTTATAAGAAAACATGTACTATAAGAATATGTATTTCTATAATATGTAGATATTAGGCGTTTTATTTGCTTACCAAATAAAATGCTGTACTTGTCAAAAAATTAAAAAAAAAACAATTTACTTAAGAAATATTCTTGTTCATAATAGCACATAAATAGATTAAAGGAAACCAGACCCTTACCATTATGAAAATAACTTGAATTCTTTAAAGTATTATTACATTTTGCGATGACAGGAAAATGAATTGCATAGTAATATATTTATCATGATAAAAGCATCATGAATTTATAAATATATCTAATAATGGCTCAGTTATGACAATAGGAAAATAAAAAAAATTGTCGAAAATCTTGCTGATAAAAACATTCGAATTGCGCATAAAATGATAAGTAAATAAATCAATTTTCAGAACATGAACATGAAATACATGCTGATTTTGACGAGACTAACCTATGAAAAAATATTTCAGAATTTAAAAAAATTACTTGATATACTGTACGTATATGTTTCAGTAAAATATTCATGAAAACAAAACATTATTCCGGTATCCAATACTGAATTTGCAAATGATACTAGGAAACTTACTAAGGTAAGACCTTGAAATCTAATTTATTTAAATTGCAAATTAATTAGATTTCAATCCAATCCATCTTACTCCCACTAGTGGGTATTTTAGATATGAGAAGGAGAAATGACTTGATAATACAGTAACATTGGTATTTCTTTCCGTGTCCATCGCCAATGGGGATCCTTACCTCTGTATGAGGGGTAGCGCATGGAAAGTTGGTAATGAGGGTTTTTTTTTCTCCTGTCAATTATAAAGTCCGAAATAATACTATTTATAGCAACTTTGTAGTTCAGTCTACTTCAGATTGCAACATCAAGTCTGGATATGTGATTAATTTCTTATGATTGTACAACAGGCATAACATTCTATTTATTCTCTAAAAGGTACCCAATCAAGCAAAATGGTATTTAAAAATTATATTTTATAGTTATTCAAAAATTATTTCTCATTATAACATCACACTATTGCATATCTTTTCTGTTTCAACAAAAATATCTCAAGAATGTTTATACTTTCGTCGTATTTTTTATGACATTAACATCGTAAGATTTGGGACAATTTTTTTTTATCCAGTAGAAAACTGCGTTAAATGCTGAATTTTTCAATACTATTTATGTAAGCAATTCTACTTATTCAAAATGGAAATAATATTTGATTTTATTTCTTTTCGTTGTAGAAATTGCATCTCTAACATTCTATACTAGTTGCTTTTGGTAATCAGATGGTTCGGTGAGGTTATATTTATTTTGAGTTAAATCGTTTATATTAACTTTATATCCATTATTTTATATATTATTATCAAACTGTTACGTATTGAAACCGTCTTATTTTAACTGTCTTACATATGTTTCATTCATTATTTACATGAAAATTTTTAGGGAAACCAGTAGTGTATTAAAATGTAAATGTGAGATTCATCTATCTTCTAAATTTCCTGTTATTAAAATTTCATTTTTTTATTTGTCGTGAAAACTACGCACATATATATTAAATTGAATCCTTCTTCCTTTGTTTTCAATAAAGGAAACAAAGTCAAAAGAAATATTTGAATCAACGATAAAAATTCTTGAAATATCAGGTCATTAATATAAGCTTGCGATAAAAATTTGAGAAAATAAAATTTAAAAAATTTAATGCAAAAATTTAAGAAAAAAATTGAAAAAAAAATTCACAACTGTTAAATTGGTATCATTAAAAAGATATTTTTTATATAATTTAAAACAGTGTAAAATGTATTTTTTGTAGTAATATTTTTTGAAGTTATCGAGGAAAAAGTGAAACCAAACTGAATTTTTAGTTAATTAAAATTTTAATTTAAAATCTTAAGAAAGTCCCACCGATATGCACATTACCACCTCTGATATGCACATTATAGGTCAAATGATCTGGCATGAAACCGCAACTGTACACAAAAATATATATTATTATTATTAGAAGAAGAAGAAACAGCTTGGAATGAGGCTTTATTATAGCAATATAGACAAACAACAATTAACATCATTGCAAAAATCACAAAATTATATAATAATCGTCTTATATAAATGACGATTAAAAATGGCCCGAGTTTTAATATTTTACAGAAGTTTTTCTTAACTTGACTACTTCATTGTAATAAAAACGGAATCTTTTAATTAATTTTTTTCACTCTCTTCATATAAGCTAGAAATTTGAAATTTAGTAAACTAATGTATGTTCCACAACAATATCTTAATTCAATAGTTTCAAATCCCAATTATCAACTAATCAATTCATTTGAATAAATCTTGAGCTATTTGTTGTGAATTTTAGAAAAAAACAATTGATTTCATCATACATTTATTCATAATATACATAATATATTTCAAGTTTGATCAAGAAGTAAACAAAAAACAGCATAATAAAGATTTATTTTCTTTCTATAAAAATTACATTTTCGTATTTAATACTGATTTTAGTTCATTTTTTAATTTATTAATTAAATTTCCTTTTTAATCATTGTAATTCGTCTTAAAAGATATTTTAATTAATTAATTTGAAATTATTTTCTTTGAAAGTTCAGATTTTAAACAGAACATGAATGTATAGGGAATGTTATGATTCCTCTCTTCATTTTTGTTCAAAATATTAACATTAGCATCACGAAATACAAAAGCCATAAATTAAAACTTTAGTCTAGTAATAATTTCAGGCCATTTGACGAAGACCGAGAAACATGCCGCGAATTTCACTATTTTGCGTTACGTGATACGATTTCGTAACAAAACCCATTTAAAAGGAAACGACCACAAATCGTAAAAAAAAGAAGAAGAAAAAGATGCAAAGTATTATTTATTATAGTAACTTTGTATTTCTTAGTGATTTGGTCAGAGTAAATCTTGTAATTTATTAAAAACCTAATCGTCTTTCTTTTTCCGTTTTGAATCCCGCACTAATTTAGAGAATTTGTCACTTTTAGACAAGGTGTTTGGAGAAGTTATCATGCACTAATTAGCAGATTATGGATTTCTACAGCATGTGGCTTGAATCACGAAGCTTCCTAAAATTATCTGAAAAAAAAAACTATTTTAAATCAAAATATTTTTTTAGATAACGAATTCTTTGAGTCAAATATAATAATCTTTTATTTTAAACCAGTGAGAGTGGTCTCCCTAAAACTTTCTCGCAGATACTTTAATAAAGGTCCCCCTCCCCATTAAAACTGTGGACCTTGGTTGAAGCCGCGATTGCCTTGGAATTAATGAACTATAATTATGAATTTGAGGGCTGCAATTAGGTTTCGTTTAGTCATCATTGAATAACTACTTCAAAACAAATAAAAAAAACTTTGCCAACATATATGTATTAACAGAAAAGAAAGTTAAAAAAAAAATAGTGATAAAGTAGTTTAAAGTTATAAGCTGCTTAGCAAAGGAGTATCTATAAATTTTCTTGTTTTTAAACTGTTTAAGTTAATTTTTTTAAAAAAAATTAATATAAATTAAATAAATTACATAAGAATAAAATTGATATTACTAAAAAGATAAAAATATAAAATTTTGAATTTTAAGTTGATGTAAATATGTTTTCCAGACAATTTTCCTCGGAAATTACAGTGAAAATATAGCAACATTTTGGTTAACTGATTGAATATTTAATTAATAGTTGTATTTTAAAAAAGGTAATATTCGTTCCTTTTGCCTTAGATAACAAGTGTGTAAAATTTGGTTGAAATCGGCGAAAATGTAAAATATACATACACACATATACAGCCAAAATGATTTTTATTTGTATTAAGAAAACATTTCGACTCTAATTGGCTTTAAAATTGGATGCAACTATGTAATCAGGAAATAGTACTATTTCAAACACAAACTGTACTTGCGTTTGTGTAGTTTTTTAATGCAAAATACGATCAACAATCGTTGCAAAAAAATATTTTAATAATTAATAATAATAAATAAGAGCAGATATAAATAATTTTATAAAAATGCGACATTTGTGTGTGTGTGAAAAGTACACGTGTAGTTCAATGTGTATTTAATATATAAGTAAGAAAATCTGAGCTTCTTATTAATATAATAAGACTCATATTGAAGAGCATAGTTTTTAATGCCTGCTTTTATCAGCAATGTTTTCTCTACAAGTTCATTGCATGCCTAATATAAGGATAATAGAAATAATTCCATATAATGTGGGACTGTGAGTTTGTTAGTACTTGTATGTCGATTAAGGTGTATGTACACACTTGAAAATCGAAATCTTTCGAAAATCGTTCAAAATATCGAATATTTTTTTAATTGCTTAATAATGTTCTCTGATGCTTTAGCTTTAAAACGATACCAAGATGTTGTCAATATTCGAAATATTTCTCGAGTTATAATTATTTTTCTTGAGGTGCTTTCATTAAAAACTCTAGTTACGGTTTTTTTTAAAACTCATTTTATAAAGAATGATATTTTCCCACTATGTTGCTTCATTCAAACAATGATAACTCATCAAGAAATTAACCAAATACAATTATTTATATATCAAAATAATCTGTATGAAATAGTGGATGTTTTGCGCCCCAATCAAAGTTATATTTATAAAAATAAATTTTTAATAGCTATTTAAAAATTAAAATTACAGAAAAAATCTCGCTTTTTTTATTCATCGTTGATGAAAAAATTGTTAAAAAAAACTATATATTTTTATAACTTGATTGAGGCAGATAACATGAAGACTAATGTTAGGCATAGTTTCCAACTAGAATTGTGTGTCTGTACAAATTAGAATTTAAGACATCATGTTTCAAAAAATATGCTAATTGGCTCATTAAATATTTTTTAATTAATTAATAATTAGTATAATATGGATTTTATCACTGAAATGAGTTTAAACATATATTAATGACCTATTGTAAAAAAACTGGATTTTTAAAGTTAAAATTTAAAAAAAAAACCTTCTAGTGTGTACGTACACCTTAAACATTAACTACTTATCAATTAACGATCTTATTTCATTTCATTATATTAATATTTTAACGATAATTACTCATTTTATGAAAATCCGACTTCATCACATTGATATATGGGCATGAGACAATTAACAATATAACTGATGATGTAGTTTCAGTGGGTAAAGACCCTTGAGCACCCGAGGGCAGAAGTCTGACTTCTAGCTCATACACTCACACACTTGCTTCCACAACTCCTTTTTACAGGGGGACTCTTTCACACACCTCACAGAGAGAACACAGGAATAGGAACAATCAATGCCCGAACCAGGACTCGAACCTACTCCTAGGCCAGGCTACCCCTAGGCCAGGACAACCGCAAGGATATAAGTATTATTAATGGAATATAATATACTTTGAATGAATCAAAGAAATGTTTTTTTTTAATTTATGCCATTTTTTAAACAAATTATTTTAACAGTCTTAACCACGGAAATAATTTTTTATATATTAATTAGGTAATAATACGATTGGCATTATCAACTTGAATTACCAGATTTCCTTTGAAAAAGTAGAGATTCCCGTCACGCTTGTCGAAGAAAATGCTGTCCAAGTGTCCAGGAATATTGGGGAAATCGCTACCAGGGATGGCCCTGAATTCGGAGGATATGTTTTTCGGGTATCCGCTAGCCACTCTGTCTTCTGCGCTGTTGTACAACCAGAATCGGTGCCCTAAAAGAAAAAAAAATATTTTATTAATCATTATTATTAGTTTTGATCAAAAATAGTGAAGTAAATTTTCATGGATTACGATTAATCAATACTATATTGAAAAATGTCATATTTCAGTTTTATAAGATTATTCAGCCTTGCAGTTTTATTTCAAAAAGTCTTACAAGCAAATCAAATAAAATTAGTTTTTAAAATTATTCAAAGAATACGCTTATAAAAATCTAGATAATATTTATCTTATTTTAAAAATTATTCTTTCTTAATTTTAATTATTAAAAAAATTCTTATTTTAAAAGCCTACAATATTTTTGCAATATTTATCATTTAAAGAAAAGAAAGAAAGAAAAAAAATAGAGAAACCAAGTAAACTATTCCCCTTTCGCTTTCAATTGCGGTATCTTTTAAGTGGTTCTTCGGCCGACCCAAAATAATGACTGAAAAATCTAGCTTGTTCCAGGAGACTGACAGTTACAGTTTGGAAGGTAGTACAGGCAGTAGAATAAAATTATATTAATGCATAAATATACGTAGACAGATGAACAAATTTATGATAGGTATCTAAACGTCAATTACAAAAAAGAACCCCATAGATTAACATTAAAAAAATCACTTATCTTGCAACAATTTTTAAAGAATTTGAGAATTTTAAGAAGAAAGATATCTTGATGTATTTTAATACCTTATTATATCGCAATCCTAGAAATAATCATATTTTTTAAATGTATCTTTATTCTTTTTAAAACTATTATTATCAAACTAAATGTTATTTATTTTTATGATAGATTCAAAGTTCTTCATTTCTATCAGTTTACAATACACGAATCTATTAAAAAAAGATTTACCTTTGAAAAAGTAAGCTGAATCTTCCGTATATGTCCACACATGGGCATAACCATCAATATTGTCTGGAATACCCTTCCATTCGGGCATAATACTTAACGGGTCGCCGTATCGAGTGCGATTGTATCGATTTTCGTACATCCAGTATCGATTATCGCGGAAGAAGTACGTATTGTAGATGAGCTGTCCATCTGGTCTACGTCTCACCCAATCAAATACAGTGTTGAAATGAACTTTGCAGATACCTTTAAAAATGAGTATACAATACATTAGAATGAAATGTCACTGAATTACATTTAGAAATGGGAAATCCGAAGGAAGTCTTCAGTACATGTACAGAAATTTTCTTCAACAAATATACACAACTTTTTATTTCAGAATAAAAATATTAAGTTTTTCTTTTTCTTACTGAAAAAAGAAGTAAGTCATTAATGATCACGCGGAATAGCATTTTTTTTATTGATGTGAATAAGAATATTTTGAATGCTCATTTCGAAGCATTTAATATAAAACCAATGGGAATGGTCTCCTCGGAACTCCCTCGCATACTCTTTAATAAATATGCCCTTCCCCTCTCCTAAACCCATTCAAAACTATGAATTTTCGGCAAAGTCTTGAAGGCCATGAGTGCTTAGATTTTTTCCAGAGTTTTACACACACAGTAATGTGTTTTGTAACATAGAAAAGAAAACAAGTTTGTGCGTATTATAAATCGCGTGCCATTGGCAACAATTGTTATGAAAAAAGTCTACAAGAAAACGACCTTTGACGGTCTCTTTTTCTTTGCGATTAACGGTTGGGATACGTAATATACAGTTAGCAGGAAATTGAATAAGTATTTGGGACACCCGCTTATCTGACCGACCGAAACCAAAATTTGGTACAGAATAACATATTAAATTTCATTTATTTAAATCATTCCATTTCTTCAGTCATTGTATTTGCATGCATATAAAAGTATCGACCGACAGACGATCAACCTTTTGAGAGATGTGGTTCATAATTTAATAAAGATCCACATTTTAAATATTAAAAAAACTGAGAACGACATTTAATTTACTTAAGTTGTTAAATTTTTGAAATATAGCGAATTATCTGCATGCAAAAGTACAGACCGACAGAGGAAAAGTACAGACCGACTTGATGGATTTAGAACCAAATCTGATACACATCAATATTTTAGATACTTAATCTGTGCGCCAAATATTATCTATCTATCTCTTTTTTGCTTTTCAGTTATTGAGTTCGCTTTAAAATACAGGCAGTCGAAAGGATGAACTACTTCTAGATGGAATTCCTTCAAAATTTGATAAAAATGTATAAATTTGGTGTAAAATCCAAATGCAAAATTTCAATCATCTAGCTCAAAGAGTGTTGGAGTTATCATGTTCTTAGGCAGGCAACATTTCATATATGTGCTTTTGAGATCCACAGAAGTCTCAAACGTAAAAATTCATCAAAATTTCGAGTTCAGATTTTTATAATGATTGCAATACTTTATATTCGTATACAAATTATACGAGAGAGAGTTAAAAACCCCAAAAATAATACAGCAATATATAATAATAATAGCAATTATTATAATATTCTCGGTGCGGTATTCCAACGAATGCTTTTTGTAATTTCTCTTTTAACATAATCTGTGAAAATAAACGATTCCTACACTAATTATCACTAATTATTACATATTTTATAAAGTACCCAAATAGTTTTGTCAGCTTGTTCGCCTGCGCTGTTGGTGGAGACTAATCAAAAGAATTCACCATTCTATATAATGCACAATGGAAACGTTAGTTAATATATTATCGGTATTTATTGCCATGGTTCTTAGCTTTATTTTCATCAAACTCTAAAATCATGATGAAATTATGTATTTTCTGATAATTACGTTCATCGGACAATTCCAGTCTTAAGTTTCACCCAAATCCCAAAATGAAATTTATGTATGACCATCTCATTAACTTTCGCCTTCGACGTCTCTTCTTTACTGAGGAAAACAAGAGCGGATACTCTTTGGTAGATGATAGAACTCACTGGAGCTTGAGGATTCAAAAATTCAAAAATCTCTTATTTCCCTGATAAGAGATTTTTATAAAAAAGATAAAAGAGATGTCAGACAGAACAACACAATAATCATCTATTCTGTTCATGCCTAAAAATTGATTGATCATCTGTATGCATTCATTTCCTGAAATAGTGGAAAAAAAATAATAAATTGAATTCAATGATCTCTGTATTGTGACCACACATTTATGATAATTACCATTAGAAAAACTTAATTTATTTATTTCCAGAATTGTATAACTTTAAGAAGCAAACAAAAAAATAATAAGTGGGAGGATAAATTGACGATGACATCCAGAAATTAAAACTCTAAAACTGACAAATTCTGAAAATAAGTGATAATTAGTTAGTAGAATCTTCTTCTACTAGTTAATACAAATATTTAATTATGACTGATGATTCAATCAATAGATGGCACTTGACAATATTTTTGAAATTTTCTCCGCTATGTGTCAATTTTCATAGCTATCCAACAATCAATTTCGAAATTTCTAAAAAAAAAAAATGCCCAATTTAAATTATTATTATGCCAAATTGGGTATCTCTAAATTTTATAGATATTTTTAAACTAAATCCCAAGCGAATGAGTGCTTCACGATTCATTATTATACATCTTTTCTTTCAGCTTGTAGCGCAAAAATTATGAAAATTTTTAGAAACATTCATATGATTTGTTATTTTTTCATTGTCATGGCAAAACGAATCCTTTTATGGCATACATAATGCCATAAATTATTCTTTTTATTTTGAAATTAGCATTTTCATCTGAAACAATAATATCTGATTAAAGATAACCCTAATTTCAAATTAATTTAATAAGGTCTTTCTAATAATGAGAATTTTGATATTAGAAATCTTTAATCTGTAAATTTGAGTTTTTAATGTATGGTTTAGGTAGATTACTCTTACTTTTGTTTACTTATAAAATTAAATTTTAAAGCCTTTTTAATAAATGATTATTTTTTTGTCTTATATAAATTCAACGCTTCTAAATTAATATATAATATGAAATATAAGCAAAGGTATCTGTCATTTCTAATATTCTGAATTATTACTTACCGTAGACATGCTGTACTAACTTCCTATCTTCCCATCCCAGTTCGAAATTATTGTTCGGTATAACCTGGGAGTAAATGGCGTACATAATGGAATAATTTCTCGAGGTATGGAAGAGCCCCAGGGCGTGTCCCACTTCGTGGACGGCCACCTTGATGAGATTAGTGCCCTGGTCGGATCCAACTGTCAAGTACTCGTCGTCATCCACATGAATCTCCGCGTTTGCAGACATCTTAATGGCGTGGGAAAGTTGACCACCGAAGCCATCAAAGTGATTGGGACAGTTCAGATGCTCACCTGAACAAAAAAAAAAAAAAAAACAAAAAAAAAACGAAGTTATTTTAAGCAGCGTGATAAATAACCGCATTTTACTTAACGAGGACTAAATATTTATCTTTACAATTTATGTTTTATCTTATAAATGAAACGGTATTACTTAACCCTTAACTGGGGAGGTAAAATTCTAGGACTTAACTGGGGAGGTATGGTCTACGAGACCGCATTTCATTTAGACTCAAATTAAATTTTCTAATGAATGTATTAGTCCTAGATATATTTTGCAGATACTTTTCTTGATATATAGATATGTTTTAGAAATTTTTCAAAATATATTATCATTGAAATAAGTAAATGCGTTGGAACATGCATTTTCTACTCAAATTACATGTTACAATAAATAATACTCTTGAAAAAGCATATTACTTTTTACTTTTTAAGTCATATTTATTTTTACAGTATATGAAGGTATATAGAAGACAATATAATGCAAAATTCAACAATTATATGAAAAATAAAAAATAAAAATGACAATGGGTAAAATTGGCCCTTTTTTTTATCGGCTTGTGTGACTTTCATAGCACTGTTTTCTAGGGCATTTTAAACATATAGGTTAAGAACTAATATTAAAATCAACCTATAAATTATGTATATATCTTGGTATATTAATATATTTTATAAATTTTTCAAAATACATTATCACTAGAAAAATTGATTATGTTTGAACATACATATGAAAATCAGTTCAATGCGAACTTTCATCGAAAAAACTCTTCTGTACAATTATCCTTATCACTAAAATCACTTTCTGCTTCATTTAAAAATGTCTGGAGCACTGCTTCATAATAGAATCTGTAAACTGGTTGATATTTCGGGCCCCAAGTTTTAGAGCCATCTGCTAAGCCTTGTTTATCACTGGGACACTAACAGGGAGATGCGGTTTTAGAGACCGCGCTCGAAGAAATAACTGAATTATTTAAAAACGCATCTGCTGAAATCGCATCTGATGACATGTATTGAATGTCACAAAACAGGAAGCTACAGGGTCAATCTATTCAATTGGGCTAAAAATAGAATAGGGGGTGATAGAACATCCATCGCTAGCGGTCTCACAGACCTGCACGTCCCCAGTTAAGGGTTAAATATTGTTAAATTTGTAGTTCATCGTTGTGAACAACTTTTTTGCACAGTTTTATACAAAATCGTTTATATAATAATCCAGAAATCGTAGCAATAAAGAATCCATAATAGAATGTAATTTTCATTAGGTGTTTAAATGTATTTTATCATCGGAAATGTTATTGTCTGGAATGTATGCATAATTTGTAGTACATATTTCAAAAGGATTTTCATTAATATAAGAGGGAAAAATCATCTGTAAAATATAATCTGGATTTCAGTTATCAAGCAAACAAACCCTGTAAATTTAATATCAAAGAGTAAAATGTGAATACATCATGCAAAAATTTAAAGAAAAATTATTTTTACGCTTTTTTATTTTAACAAAATAAGGAACAACAACAACAAAAAAATTATCTTCAAATTTATCTTTAAAAGTGAATCAATTTTTCGATTTTAATTATTTTACAAAATGAAACAAAATCAGGAACTGAATAAAATGCTGCGCCTACACACAGTCATGTTTTTTTTCTCATCACAAAAAAGTACGAGTAATGATTTTGATATTTTTTTGTGATTAACTCGATCGATTTCCTAATTATATATAGGGAGACTTTGTTAATTTAATGAATTGATGTCGTTTTAGGCATGAAATCTTTTTGATTCATTAAGAGTTTGATATGAATAGATTTGAAATTTTGCACAAAGGTAAAAAAGGAGGAAAAAAGAAAAAAAGGAAGGGGAAAAAAAAAAAGAGTCCAAAGGAAGAAAACTTGCCTCCAAGGAAAAGGAATGGAAAACATGTTCCCAGAGAGAAAACGTATCCTTGATTGTGGTCAAAAAGCAGGGAAAGAAGAAATCTGCCTCTAAAACGAGAATGTAGCATTGCCACCGAAGACAAAAAATCGCCCCAAAGGGAAGAAGATCAAAAAGAGATGAAAGGAAAGTTCCGAATGGGGAAAAAAAAGAAAGAAACATTCCAACAAAGGGAGAATGAAATATCAATGTTTGGACCAAAAAGAGAAACACTTCTCAAAGATAAATCCATCTTCTTATTACTAGATGATGAACATAACGAAATCTGATTTTACCTTTTTAATTTCCAAGTGGTCTTCTATTGACTGTTTTCAAAGCATTTCATCTTTTTATTTCTTTTTATTCTATTCTTTCAGAATTTCTTCAATGTATAAAATGTTTTCTTACTGTTAAAATGTTTACTTATGGTTTCTTATAATTCCAAAAGCTTAATTCCATTATTTCTTTCTCATACAATTCATGGAACTGGCAGTAATATTTACGACTTTTATATTGAGTCAAGGTAACAAATAATCCAAAAGAAAAAAATCACTGGCGCACGATTAAATCTCTCGGATGCCCTTTACACCTCTAACCTGAATTGAAATAATAGTAACTATGTCAAATATTTAATCTAATTAGAAATCAAATTAAATTCGCAGCTTAACATCCTATTTCGAAGTTACACAAGCATTATTTTGGAAAGGATTGAATGATGTTCAGCATTTGCATTTTCCTCTCCAAATTTTTGCACCGTTTCTGCTGAAAGGCATTTGACACCAGATGGTTTAACGAGAACCAAGCCCTTGCACATATGCATGTTTCATGGAATAGAGCCCATGAGTTTGATGACCATGACCATGACATCGCTAAGGAGATTAACACATACTTAAAAAGCAATAAAAAAGAGTTATAAAAGAATTACTTAAACTCTGTTTTTTTTTAAACAAAATCCACAATTTTAATATTTAGTTCTACCCAAATTTGTTTCAAAATCCGTATTTATCTTGCTAATGACACAGCGATTGGAGTGCAAGGAAAGTTAAAGATGCTTTTGGCAAAGGCATTATAGAAGTATCTTGGACGAATGATCACCATGGAAACGAAATATCAGCATATTTATATGTCTTTTTAAGGTTAAATATACTGAAGAGGCATAATATAAAGCCCCAAACGTCATTCCACTTAAGTCATTGATACCGAAAAAGAGTGAAAAAATCAAATTATACCCCGCTCAATATTCGACTCCTCTACATAAAAATAAAACATACATGCCTTTATATTGCTTCTTAAAGCCAAATATAATGAAAGGGGCGAAAAAATAATATAAAGCTTCAAATGTCGTTATAATTAAGTCGTTGATGATGAGTAAGAGTGGAAAAATCAAATTATAACCAAGCCATCACACTTTATATCGCTTTTTAAAACTAAATAGGAGTGAGAAAATATTATAAAGTTCCGGAAGACGTTACATTTAAGGCAATGTCATTGAGTAAGGGCGGCAAAATTTTATTATGCCTTGGGTGCCGCTTATCCAACCACAATAGATTACTTTTAGAAAGCTCATGAAGGAAACTGGTTACTTTTGACTTCTACAAGCTTATGAATACTGAATTATTCATCTATTTATTCTTCATGAAATGTGGAAAAGCGAGCAGACAATCAACCTTTGTGACATCTTCCTGTGAAAAGCCATCCAAAAACAGTCGTTGTTTACCTTCTCTTATCGACGGTTACTCGAACGTGTTTATTCCTAGTTCGCGTGGCAGAGAGAAAGACAAGGGTCCAACAAAGGAAGCGCCGGCTGGTAGAGGTTTGCCGAAAGTAACCCAAAACTGTCAGGCACTTGTGAAGCTCCTCTCATGCAGTTTGCGGAAGATTGATTCGCCCATTCTTCTACGCCGAACACACACTCAAGACGAAAATATTTACACTTATCGACGCGCGGTCGCCGGCTTGCTCGACTTTTCTGCCCATTAAGAAGTCGGTGTGGGAGTTCGTTTTGGGAATTTGACAGTCAAGGGTGTTTATTTAAAAAAAAATGCTGATATCTTGATGCAAATAGAGCCGAAAATCGTTTATTAATTATTTACGTACTTTAAATGTGTGCTGGACATCGTGAGGAATTTTTAAAAATGTGCTTAAAATGGTATCATTATATTTAAAAGTTCTTAAAATATTATTATTATATTTAAAAGTGCTTAAACTGTTATTTGATCACTATAAGAATGCAGAAAGCGGAGGGCTGGGCGGGAGAACATATGAAATGAATAAATATACCAAGAACGTTTTCCATAAAATAGAGGTCACTAAACATGAAACTGAAATTACTCGGGATTCATTCAGATTAGAAATGTTATCTAAAAGTACTCTGATTAAATTTAATAAACATAGTTTTTAAGTATTGATTAAAACTTGAAATAATTCTTCTTATTTTAATTAAAACCCATCTTTAGTTTTAGTTCATAAACTGTAAATATTTGGAAAATATCAAAAGCATATCCAGCTATGTGTGTCCATGCACAGAATCAAAATTTGGTCAGATTAATCGATAAATTAATTTGACCAAAATTAATTAAATTCTGAAAAATTTAAAAATATAATGTATTGTTATGAAAAATATAACATATTTGAAGTGTGGGCTTAATTTTTTATATAGTATATAAAAATACAAACATATCAACAAATGATTTTAACCATATAAGGTCACTCCGCTCCGCTTAATTACAGGGATTCGGATTAAATCTGAATGTCAAGAGCACCGTGAGAGCATTGGCGGGAACTAAGATTGAGTCCTAAGGGTCACAATACAACCCTTCCCATGGGAAACACGTTCTGTCATCTGTAGGAGGTAGCAGCCCATTACCCTTTCTGCACCCATTCGGGTAGCGAGGACAAATCACTATGCCAGAAGCTTCTCATACTCCTACCTCAGGTGTCCCTCAGGGGGAGACAAATGAATGTAAAGTTAATTATAAAATCCCATCTCTAGAACACAAAACTAATTAAATTAAATAATGATGTGTAAAACCAAATAAGGAAATACATTTATCATTGAAAATTAAATACAAATTAAGCTTAAAATAGTTATTTGGAAAATTGTAATCAAACTTTTCAACAATGACTTTTAACTTTTTCTATTTACAAATGGTGACAAAGGTGAAGATTGAATTAGTTTAGTCACATCTCCATCAGGGGCTGTCTAAAAATGGGAATGAGAAATTTTCACTACTTACTACTTAGTTCTCATTTCTTTGTTGGATAAAGTAACAGTATAGAGTTGACTGCCTCCATACCGATGACGGAATATATCACCTAGGTGATATCTCCTACGGTAGGTGTACCATGGCCAGTGATGACTATTAGAACTCAACCTTAGTTTCCATCAGAATGTTATCAAAACGATGATGATCATTAAGTATATACGGACAATATGGCAGGGAAAGGGTAGCTCTTTTGAAATTTAAATTAGTTTAGCTATACAAGTCTTATATCTTTTTGAATCAATACAAGAACTATTTGGAGACGTCGTTCAATTTGAAAGAGATACTAATATCTAAGCTAAGATACTAATATATACCCTCTATAAGCTTGCAATATACAAATGAGAGGACGTTAATTAGGATTAGAACGTTAAAGAGGATCATTGACGTTATATTTAGCGTGAACTAGGTCCGCACACACATTGGAATTTTGGGTGGAAATGGATTTAAATCTAAAATATTCCTCTCCTATTCTAGACAAATTTGAAGAATTCTATTTGTTGACTTGTTTGTTTAATTCATTCGTCATAACAATAATTTGTTTAAATCATTATTATGACAAATGAATGCTTTAATGGAGGGAGAAAAAAGGCAAAATTTTATTATATAGTTTCTTGTTTTATTGACATTACCTTGTTATGATATAATATCAAAACTGGTATTAAAAATTTCGCATTTGAGTTTAAACTAATAATAATATAATTAACCCTAATTCTATTTGCATTGTTAACAACCAAAATTTTTCTACATATTCATTCGCATTATTGCGGCTCCCCGTTTAATTCATCGTTTGGATTTATTCTCTAACAAATTTGTTGTACACCTCTGAATCTGAGGTTCTGAAAGAATTGTCAGATCAAGGTGTTATAAATGTCAGAGAAATTACAATAAAAATGTATTTAAAGTATATCAATTAAACACTTGATCCTGACTTTTAATAATAGTCAATTATCTTTAAATGTTAAAAGTTGATTACTTCAATTATAAAGTCCATCCATATAGCCCAAGTCCCTTACGTTGTGTCAAATGTCTAAAGTTTGGTTATATAAAATGGGACAGTTGTGGAAAACAGATCTGTTGTCGACTCTTGTTACTTGAAACATTCTAATATAGTAAAAATTTAAAACATAAACAGTTTTTACTGATATCTTTATTATAACTGTGTTTAAGGAAGAAATTAAGAAAGATATTTTCTTAAATTAAACAATATAATCACATCCTTATTAGAGAAGATGCTGTTAATTCAGTAGTTTCGAATTCTCAGGACATCGGCGATTTTACACCAGTAAAAGAAAGACTAAAAAATAATCTCCAATTCTATATCAGCAAACAATAAGGAAAATCGCAGAGAAAAACATTTACACTTTTTTATTTAATTCTCTGGGAAATTTCGTTTTTTTTAGTTTTGAAATTCAGTTTCCAAGTAGATAAATATTTCTTAAGTTTCAACACTGGGATCAAATGACCAACACAACATTGATCGGTCATTGTCGTTACTGACAGATCAATTAACAACAGTGTAATGCTGAAGCTATGCCAGTGGATGAACTCTTCTTTCATAGTACTGATGATAAAGTTGAGTCATCTACAAATAAAGATGCAATAAATTATAACCCAAGTGAAAAAGAAAATGAAGAAATCCCTGCTGTTTCAGAAAATAGCCTTCGTTCATCACCAACTTTTCTGAATCAAACAAAGATTGTAAAACAACCTATTTAAATGGATTGATATTTACATACAATACATATTTCTGTACTTGATAAATACCTAAGAAAATATCCTACAAAAAGATTGGAGTGATTTACCACTTAATTCTTTATCAGACAATACGTATCTATATTTGTAATAATTTTTATCAAAATTATTTGGTATATTTTTAATCGTTCAAACTTTCAATACTAAAAAAGACGAATTTAATTTTATGAAATTAATTAATAATCAATTAAATTAATTTAATTTGATAATCAATAAAATTTAATTTTAATTTTTGCGCATTGAAATTAAATTGATATTGTTTTGTAATTTAACTACTTCATTTAATTCTTTTAAAATTATATAATTTGATTTTTGCTTTTTATCTAATTCTTTTATACAGATTTTAAATGAACACTATTATTTACTCAATAAAGTAAACAATTTTCCATCATAGTAATGCTAAAATAAATAAGTAGATTAAAATTAAGATTGGGGCAATAAGGTTAAAATTGGCTTTTGCGCAAAAAAAAAAAACCGACTTTCATAATTATTTCATAGTTATATTATTATGTGAAATTATAATTCGAAAAATAATCAGTAAGCATGTTTTGCCTTCAAAAATTCTTAATTTCTAAGAAATTTCTATTTAACAAGTGAGTTTTTGTCAAAGGAACTTCTAAAGAATATAATTGACTTCAAAAGCTGACTTGACTTTAAATTCCGTACTTGAAAGCTAAGCATCATGATTCATTAGAAATAAATAGGCATTTCATAACCTCTTTTAAATGACAAAAAGAGAGGTATCAAACACTTCAAAATAAAATTATTAACAGAAAACAAGATCTGCAAGAAAATTACTTAGTGAAGACTTGGATATTTTTTTTATTATCTAATTTGAAAATAAGCCTAGCAATTTGGAGGTATACACCAATACTGTGTAGCAGTATGGAGAATTGGTAAAGATGTGCATCGGCGAAGATATATATATTCTCCGAATATCATTCTCGGGTTGCAGTATGCTGCTTATTTCAAAACCAAATATTTTATTTGGTAGAAAAAGGGGAGGTGTGAAAATTAAAATCACTGAGTGAATACTTATATATATTTTTCATTATCTAATTTGAAAATAAATTTAACATCAATACTGCTTGGAATTATGGAGAATGTAAAGATTACGTCGATAAAGACATATAGATTCTTCGAATATCAATCTCGGATTGGAGCATATTGTTTATTTGAAAACAAAGTATTGCATTTGGGAGAAAAAGGGGTAGGGCGAAAATATACTTTGCTCATTTTGATTTGTTCTTATTATGGCATGGGTTGCGAACTTCTAGACGGACAACGTATATCTTTCATTTCTCAGATATGAAAATTAATTTTTTGACACGGTAAAACGCGATTTGGAATTATTTCGTTTAATAATTTTAACTTTTTATATCTATTTATAGGAGAGCACGCACAATCTTCCTGATTTACTATAACTGAAACCAGAAACCAAAAGCAAAGATTTGAGCCTCTTTCCCACAGGATTCTCTGGCATCTCAGAAAAACTATTAAGTAGTCTTTTAGGAAAGAAAGAAAAAAGAAAAGAAAAGAAAAAAGGAGACAGAAAAAAGGGAGAGACGCATGACAATTCTCCGGCGCCTCGTTAAAACCCCGCCATGTTCAAGAGCGGGTTCTTGAATGGGTTTGGAGAGCAGCGTCCCTCGGTGGCCAAGAATTTTAGCGTAAACACGCTTTACTTTCCCTTTCTCTTTCTGTATCTAAGTGAGCATGAGTAGGGCCATAAAGAAGAGGCTTAGAGGAGGGTGCTTCTAAAGGTAGGTGCAAATGATAGGTGACTGACATAGATTAGGCAGCCGCAGGGGCAAGGTACATTCGGGGGAGTATATATATGAAAGAAAATATATATTTTTTCAGGCGCTTATATCTCTAAAATTAACAAAAGTTTTTCTTTTTGTACCAAGGAAAATTAGACATTCTTTGGTCTTTTTTGAAATATAAACTAACTTGTCCATTTGAAAATTTTTAGTTTTCGTAAAATCATACAAAAAAAAAGCCTTTCATGGAAGGTTTTTAATAAATATAGAAATATGTTTTTCCGATGCATTGTTACTCTCCCCCGAATGTAATTAGGATTACTTTAAAAAAAAATTCCATTCTAAAACTTTTGATAATTTTCCTTGGAAAATTTAATTCTAATATTTTCTTTTGTATTTGGAATAAAGATGACACACACACACACACAAAAAAAAAGAATGAAAACTTATAATAACACTTCAAAATGTTTCTATAATATTTAATCAGTCAGATTGGTATGGTTTTGTTAGTTTTTTTAAGGCTGAAAAATTGACTTTGGTTGTATTGCATCAACGTATCGAAAATGTTTTATAAAAAAAAAGAAAAATGATTTTTTAAAGAATATTTTTTTTCCTTGTAGTAACTTCTTGCATTGCTCCGCATGATTTTTAAAAATTACAAATAGAGGAGTTCATCCTAAGTATTTCGAAGCAAGAATTTCATTAAAATATCGAAGGGGAAAAAACTATTGGCCTTCAAGTTGAATTAAACAAGAATGAATAACAATTTGTAGTAAGAAATATTGACTGGGGCATTATTATTCTCAATCTTTTTTCATTTTCATCATATACAATGAATTGATTTATTAGTCATAATACTTTAAAAATTCCTGAAAATCCGTTTGAAAAAAATTAACCAACTGATTATAGATAGTTATGTTTAGTTCAATTATATTAACTCCTCAATTCAATTAAATAAGATGACACTTTAACACAATGACTACCACGCTAACTTTGTACCAGTGTAATTTATATGGGTTCACCAATTACCGGTGACCCCATGGCAGCTAAAACTTTTTAATTCAGAACCGCAGTTAGATGATTACAACGGAAATTTAACCAGAACTCCTCTCAAAACTTCCAAATCACACGAGGAAAAAACATTAGTAAACTTTGATATCACTTATAATAAGCTCCAATCTACATACTTAGTGGATATTTGATGGAACCGAGTTTCGGAAACCAGAAGATAAATTATTCTCATCACACCATCGCATTCCTAATACATGGCTGCACCAGGATATTACAGGAAAAGTTTATGTATGGAAGTAAAATATTTCATGCAAACAGAGAAAGTGTTGCATTCTGTCCGAAAAGACCTTTCTAGGATTTCCTTCATGAGGCAATGTAATATTTACAATAAAAGAATTGCAAAGATAAGATTTCCCAATAAAAGACTTGACCTAAGACAAGAAAGATTTGCCTAGATGGGGCAAGGGTGTGCTTTCAGTTTGTGGGAATGGGATGCTGACTGAAATATAGTTTCCATATCGAAGTGGAACCTTGGAATAGCACTGTAAGTGTGATTTATTTCTATTATATACTGAAAAAAAAATCTGTTGAGTATTCGTTATGTTTTGCTATGCCTACCTCTTCCAAATGCAATCAGAACATCTACATCATCAACAGGTGATCGCGTGTCCTCTTGGAACACCAAAGGAATCACTTCGCCCCACATTCGAAAAGCAAGCGCCAGCGCTGCTCTTTGAGTGTTCACAGTTAATTGATTGCTATATGCTGAACCAATCAACCGCCAGGTAACTATTTCCTGAAAAAAATAAGAAACCATGCATTCGAAATTATATTCCACTCGAAGAATTAATATTAATAAAATCATAAATACCTCAATAAATTGTCGTAAAAATTAAAATTGAAACAAATATTGATTTCTAAATATAAGACAGCAGATCATTTTGTAAAAAAGAACATTATCATTTTATTACTTCACTGAAAAATAGATAACGCGTGTAGATCCTTTCCGATCAGTGATATCAAATGATATTATGGTGATTAATATTTTTTTAAAATACCAACTATTTATATTTGAAATAAAACAAAGAAAAATATTTGAAGCATGAAGGAATGATGTATTGAAAAAATTATTATTTATAAAACAAAATATATCTCTTATTTTATGATATATTTCAAGTTAAGAAATATCATAATAATATTTGCTAATTAGCACAGAATACTTTGACCTAAGCTTACCAACACATTTGCATTTGAGTTGTATAGTTTAAAATACTTTAATTTAAAGCAATTGCTTCAATAAAATTAGAATTAATATACTCATGACAAAAATTTAAAGAAATAACTATCAACTGTTTGCAATAATTGCAATTCAATGGAATTAAAAAGTGCAACACTGATAATATCTTCCTTTCAAAAGAATAAATGCCTTCAGACGAAAAACAGTAATATCGATCAGTTCAAATACTTCTAAACAGATTAATTTTTGGAATCACTCAATGCTTTGTTATGAAAGCAAAACACATGGTAATTCAATCAAACTGAAAGCCTTCAGTCAAGATTGATTTTACCATTAAAGAACCATAAAATTGTCTTACATTGGTAAAAGACTGCCCCTCAACTCCAGATGCCACGGACCTCTTTCGTCTTCTCGCCTTCATCTTTTCGTACTGCTCCTCCAGCTTTTTGTCCAGCTGTCCACTCTCTAGGTCTTTGAGATACCTCTCCAGCCATCTCTTCCTCCTAGTGATGGAAGTGCCGGGGAGTAGGGGTTCTTCAGTCGATATTCTTTTGTCCCCTAACACCAGTTCGTGGACAGGCAAAACCTTTTGGTGAAATTGCTTGGCACCACTCCTTTGGTTCAAGGTACTCCAATCATCATCTGCACTTGAAAGACGTTGTCTAAGTTCTGCTAGATTTCCAGATACTTCTGAAAAGCCAGGATTAGAATCTTCAGAGAAGTGAATAATATTTTCGGCATCGGACAGCAGATCCATTCTGTGTTCTTCAGTGGTTCTGGTTCCGGAAGAAAGATCTCTTCGATGTCGACCGAGAGGTTGGTAGCTGTGCCCCTTCCTCCAATCTGTGAATATAAATGAAATGTTATTACATTACTAAACTTTGAAGTAAAATTAAAATTGAGAAACTTGAAAACACAGAAGTGAACAAAATGTAGGTGGAACATTTATAGTAAAGATGGCAAAAGAATATTTTTTTATTGGTGTAGTTGCATATAGAATGCATCATTTCAAATTATTTGACAAAGAATTTTTCACAAAACGGTAAAGCAACAATTAATTTGAATACATGTTATCCAAAGCTCGACTCGGATTCAACTGATATTGACTTCTACTTAGCACGGATTAAGTGACAACATCAAAGAATTGCAAAAGAATTAAAAAAATATGAAATTCCACAAAATTTGTCGCATAGATTTTAAGGTAAAAGGAAACCAAATCTTTATTAGCAAAAAACGAATATTCTCGTTTTAAGATAAATGTTTAATTTTATATAAAAAAATAAAACATCGACGTCATATTCAAAAGGGAGGAAAAAAACTTTTTTTTCTTACATTTGCCTACAATTTATCTCAAAATTCTGATTTATAAAAAGGTAAGCTAAAAATTTAACATCTTATAACGGCAGAAAACATTTTTAAAAACCCAACAATATAACACAATGTAAAACATTAAAAATATGACAATATAAAAAATATATACATTTTTTAATTTACATATTAATAAATTATATAAATATGTATATAAAATAGACAGAAAAAAATGTAACAAAAACTAATATAAAGTAGAAACAATATAACATAACAACAATATTATAAAAATGCGAATTCTCTAATAACCCACCTTTCTTTCTTTAATAATTTAGGGAGAGAGGGGGTCGATGCACGTTATCCAAAGTAAAAAGAGAAAAATAGAGAAGAAGAAGAAAAGAAAATTATGTTTAAAATAATTTAGCATTTTTATTAACAAGTAAATTTTCGATCCGTCCTTTTTTAAAATGCCCTGAAGAAATCCTAGGAAATCAATGTGTTCGCTAATTTGATGATATAACATTTGTCTATTGCGAAAACATTATTTTGTAACTTTCTGAATCGGATCATACCATTCTTTTTATCATCTGCAAAACTATTAATTTAATACAGGATACAAATATAAAATAATATTACTGTATTTACTGAGTTCATTTTTGTTCCTTCATTTATTATACATAAAAAATGTAATATATAATATAAGAGAGTTAAAAGGAATCTACTGCGGGATAGATATTTTGACAAAAACATTATACAGATGTTTCAGATGTTTTCTAACTTTTTAAATCACGATATTTGATTTTGTATTCGCCGATAAGTTTTGATATATCTTTAAAAAATATGATTCGAACAAATTTTATAGAAAAATGACATATTCTCCTAAACTTGAGTGGCCAGATGTCCTGAATTTCAATCTAGTAGAATTTCTTATTAAAAAAATTCGAAAATAAAAATAATAAAATTTTTAAAGAATTATTAAAATATTTTAAACAAAAAGAGGCAAAATAATTTTATTTCACAAAAACTTTCATTTTTTTTCTAAATGCTTCATCTTTTTTGCTTATTCTAGGGTAACCATATTATAGTGCAGTTAAAGTTAGAAAGAAAAACAAAACACACACTAATCCCTTTACAAATTTAACTTGTTTAAATTACTTTTACTCATAAATAAAAAAAGAAACAAAACTGGATATTCAATAAATTGTGAACAAACTGGAAAAAATTAGGTCTGTTCAAAGCTAAAGGGGCACATCTAGTTATAATTAAGCTTAGTCATTCTAATTTCATTTAAATTTGATCTCTTATTAATTCAATTTATTGTTCAAATATTTTACTTTGTAGAATGAAGAAAGAATGACAAATAAATAATTTGAAGTTATTAAAAAATTATATTTTAATTTTACGTTTAAATAAACTCGAAAAACATTTTCAGACACAATAAGAGATAAATTGCTTCAACAGAAGAAAACATTCTATAATTGAAGAAATATAAACATAGACGGATATAAAACAGCTTTGGTTCTAAAACAGTTTTGGCTCACTCTCTCTTGTTATAAATATTGCTGTAGAAGCACTTTTTCAAAGAAACTTTGAAAAAGGTCTTTTTCGGAACATGAAAGTGTGATTTATTGACTTATTGTGAAACGCGCAGACTTGAACTTTTTGAATAAATATTTCTTATTGAACTCTGAAGTTATTATTTTTATTGGTTCAGCTACATATTGCATTGTTTTCGCAGTAGATGTTGAAGTTATCAGAAATGTCTAGCTAATTCTAGTAAGCAAGAAATATCAAATATTGCATTTCTTTTTTTCATATTCCAATACTTAAATAAAAAGAGCTGTTTGAGTGAGTTGATGTTTTAATTAATTTCATTTTATCAATAAAAATTCTCAGGAGTTAAATGGATAGTACAGTGTGTCGGAAGCAGATGAAGAAATAAATAAAAATTCTCGATATTTCTAGAAAGCAAAGAATATTAAATTTTTTCTTTGATCTTTAAGTATTCAAACATTTAAACTATTCCACATCCTATAATTGTAATAAATTCACTTTTTATTTTAATAGCCAGCACACCAATTAACTAACAAACATGGAATCAACGTGATGTGTTTGAAGTTTGATTCCAAAAATTCTGCTAATCCAAACTTAGCGAAATTTGGTTTACTTACTATTTCAATCATGGAGTAAAGTGCTTAAATTGGAATGACTCCTGTTTAAGTATGTACGTACACGCACATACGAGAGAGAGAAAGATAGAGAAAGAAAGAGGGAGATAAAGAGAGAGAGAGAGAAACATATATATAGAGAGAAAAAGACAGATAGACAGACAGATAGATAGATAGAGAGAGAAAGTTGTGAAACTCACGTAAGGCCATAAAACTCATGTGTGCATAGCATGAAATAAATTTAATCCACCCAGCTCTTTACATTTTATAGTTATTAGGTCACTTGTTCCCAGATAGAAAGGCAAACTTTATGTGCAAATGCTTTGTCCAAAATTTGATATAAATCTTCAAATTTAATGCAAGACCACTTAAAAAATACCTTCTAGCTCAAAGAGTTTTTGAACTATCATGTTTATAGACATAAAAATATTCAGACATAATTCCAAATTATTATTTTTTGAATTTAGACATTCAGAATTTTTTTTTATTTATTTATCGAGGTTTTTTATTTTGATCTTTCGAAGATTTATCAAATTCTCGAAATCGAACTTTCTGACGATTACAATACTTTCTCGTTTGATACTTTGAATATGAAAATGTAAAATGACCACTAACTTAGGCTTACAATAGTTGGATTGAGCTAGAGCTGCAATCAGATCAGCTTTGATTGAAGTGGAGCGAACTAAATTTTTCTTTCTTTCACTCTCACCTTCGTTCCTTCAGTATTAACCCCCCTCCCCATCTTTCTCTCATTGGCCATTTATGACGTTGGTTTGAATTCTTTTTGTCTGGACATAAACACATTCCATTTAATGGTTATTCTTTTTCTTTTGCTAGAAGTCATTCTTAAAAAAAAAAAAAAAAAAAAAAAGACAATTTTTAAAAATATTATTCTGGTAAAGACTTTTGTATTAATTATTATTAAACAGTTATATTTTATTTCAGTTACATCGTTTAAATAAAATTTCATATACTTGATTCTATTAAATTGCCAGACATTAAAACTGTTATTTTAATAGTCTGGCATATATACGTTCTGTTCATTGGACTATGAACTTTTCAAATGGAGACCACTTTTATGATACTATAGCCCTATTATAATGGCTTCTTAAATTTATTTAGCTGTATCGTAACTTCGGTTTATTTTTTATTTATCCTGTAAACTATTTACATATTAAACAGGATCTTTCTTTAACTTTCAGCAATGTAAGAAACTCACACGATCAATTATTTGATGAAACAACGAAAAAGATTTTGGTTTCATTTACAGGACTAAAAATACTATCGTGAAATATATTTAAAAATGATGTTTCAAAGTTAATTACATTAACACACAGCTGAATTTTAAAGCAACTAAATTGGTGTCTTTGAAAATATAACTTTTTTAGACTTTAAAACTACGTGTAAAAATAATTTTTATGTGGGAAAAATTTTGGAAAATTATAGCGAAAAAATATCAAAATGTAGATTATTTTTTAATTTATTAAAATTCTAAATAAAATGTAAAATAAAAACGCTCAAAGGGGCACATTCTCAACCTTCAAACCATAGCTAGTTCAATTTGAAGAGGTCAAAAGATGGAGGTCAAAAGATCTGGCTTGTAGAGCGCCAACGCAAACACACACACTTTCATATGTATTATAAGTAGAAATAATTACATGCAAAAAAAAATGATGAACGCTGCAGATAATTTATAGCTCATCTTATTTGATCTTCGTTTTTGAATGAATATCATCGAGAGGAATGTGTGTAGGTGGAAGAAGGAATTTTATTCGCTAATTCATGACCTCATCCTGCAGATAATTTTCTATTGATAAAATTATATTATATACTGGTTATTTAATATTTTTGAAATGTAACAAAATCTGCTCTTGAAATGTAAAATCATCAATTAGTTATGGTAACGTAGCTTTTTAAAAATTGTAACGACTTAATATATATTTTTTTAATAATTTTTTCGCAACAAACGCAGTTTTATTTGCAATTTTAAGGTGCAAATATCACTGTGGTAAACGAAGTAATGTAAAATCTTTTAATTACATACTTCAAAGATTTTTAAAAAAATATATTGTTAAAATTGTGATTTCACTAATTATTTTGGCTAATTGTCTAACATTGGTCAATTGCTTGCAAAGCACAGTAAAAATTGGAATTTTCTTTATATAGAAATCGAGCTCCCATGGTCAAAACAACATGTAGATCAAATTAGTTTGCATTTGGTTGAAGAGACTTTTCACTATTGAACTCCGAATTTCTTATCTTTTTATAGTAAACTTGCCTTTTCAAAATTAATTAATTTTTTATTGCTTTTTAAAAGATAAACTGAATATATAGATGGTAGAGATGTGCCAGATTTTCAAGGGAATGCGTTTAATTTATTTAATGGAAATTAATCGTTCAAAATAGTTTGAAAAATGAAGCCTTCCTATTTTTATACTTTAGCTTTGTTTTCTGCGTAAAAAGAAAAAAATCAATCAAGTACAGAAAATCTTGTATAATAAAACAATTTTAGAAAATATAAAGTATTAACAATATTTATCCAACGGTCAATGCGATTAATTTGAGATTATTAATAATAAACGCGGTTAACAATTATTGATAACCAATAATCTATATTTAAAATGAATGAATTCATCTAATCTATGTCTATGATTAGATGAATAATAACCTAAAGATGAATGTGTATGTGTGTGTTGGTGCTCTAAGGTCAAACCAGATCGTTTGATCTACAGCCAACAAATTTAACACATGTGTACCTTGGAGGTTGGAAAGTGCACCTCAGAGCGATTTTTAAAATTTTTTAATTAAAATCTTAGTTAATTAAAAATGTAACAAAAACTTAGGAATTTTTCGCGATATCTTCCGAAAATATTATCGCACAAACATGATTTTTACATCAATTTGAAGTTCAAAAAATTATCTTTTTAATGATATAAAGGTGTTAATTTATAAATTAAGTTTCTATTTTTAATGAAATTTGAACAAAAAAATGTTTTAAATATCTTTACTTCGTACAAACTAGAATTAAAACTTAATCTGCATAAGCATGTAGTGTGTGCTTTAAAAAAAATTGGTCTTTAACAATCTGTTGTAGCTCAAAATAAAAATGAGTTGATTATTACAGCAAATTTAACCTAGTTATTAATAAAAACGATTTAAAAGTATGGTTATATCAAGTACGAACAATAATAGCTAAATTATTCACATTCATTTCAATCATAACATTTATTATTGTTGAATTTAATAGCTTAATTGTTTAATTTATATATAATTACTTTTGTTACTTTATGATATTATTTTTCATAAATTTCTTTGTAAGTGAAATGACTTAAATGAGTTTAATTTTGAGAGTTTCTATATACTTTCAAACTACAAAATTTGTTTATTTAAATGCAATACTTAGGCCAATTTTTCTGTTAAGAATAATAACATTCTGTATCTAAAAAGGTAAATGATTATTTTTTACATAATTACAATAAATAATTTCTATAACTACTTATAGAAATCCCAGAGAAAATATCTTCACAATTTGATACAAAAAAGAGAAAGCTTACGCCTCTTCCTAGGGTGGATCATTGGTTTAAAGCGGGCTGCCCTGCTTTCATCGTCCGGATTTCCACATCTCGATTCGCTCATAAGCCTGAGCGTCGCTTCATCCAGTTGCCCGGTAACCGGCATGTTGTATGTGTTCTGGTAGCGCCGGATCGCATTCCGGATTTCTTCGTTGGTGCACCGCCTTCCTCCGTGCCTCCCTTCCTTATGCTTGGAGGCCGAAGCTCTGCGTTTGGAGGAGCCACAACGGAGGTAGCCGTAACGTTTTAGGATCTCCTGCAAAGCAATAGACTATATTAACCTAGAGTAAAAACGTCTCTATTTTGCCCTTGAAGAGGAACATTGAGTTAAATTGAATACTATTAACTAAATTAATTCTTTAATTCCAGAAATTTTGATGTAATTTATAAACATTGGAACTGAACTATAACAATTTTTATTAATTAAAATTCCTCTTCAATTATATTTCACAATTTTTTATGCGTTAGCGTAATTTATATACTTTAGTTCCTTGACCAATTAAATTGTTTGGCCTCCTAATAATTTCGTTTAGATAACACATCCTACTATTGTTATTTCAATCTATCTAGGGATATAAGGGAACCAGTGATCCTTCAGCACTTTCAAGAGATTTTAGATATTTAGTCTCCTAATTAGATGAAACATCTTACATTTATTGTTATTTCTATCTATATAGGAATAAAAGGGAACCAGTAATCCTTCAATGTATTCAAGAGATTTCAGATATTTAGTCTCCTAACTAGATGGCACATTTGACATTTATTGTTATTTCAATCCATATAGTAAGGCAAGGGATATAGACTTCAGCGTGTTTTAGTTACTCATGTCTTCTAATTAAATGGTACATTCTCCTAATTCAATCACACATTCTACATTTATTGGTATTTCAATTTCAATCCGTGTAGGAATCCAAAGGATACCAGAGATCCTTCAGCATATTCAAGAGATTTTATATATTTAACCTCCTAATTATATTATTCATCCTACATTAATTGCTATTTCAATTCCATTTAGGAATATAAGGGAACCAGCGATCCTTTAAAGTGTTCAAGAGATATTTAGTCTGCTAATTAGATAGTACATTTTACACTTATTTCAATGCTTATAGTAAAGTAACGAATACCAAAGAACTTTCAGCATGTTTCAGTTACTCATGTCTCCTAATTCAATGGCACATTCTCCTAATTCAAAGGCGCATTCTACATTTATTGTTGTTTCAATCCATGTAGGAACCCAAAAGATACCAGAGATCCTTCAACGTGTTCAGGAGATTTAAGATATTTAGCATCCTAATTAGATGACACGTCCTATATTTATTATTATTTCAATCTATATGGAAATATAAGGGGCCGATGATCCTTCAACATGTTGAAGTGATTTCAGACAGTTAATCTCCTAATTAGATGGTACATTTTACATTCATTGTAATTTCAATCCATATAGTAACGTACCAGACATTCTTCAGCGTATTTTAGATACTTAGTCTCCTAATTAAATGTCACATTCTACATTTATTGTTATTTCAATCTGACCACAGATTCTTTAGTTTATTTAAAAGATTTAGCCCCCTAATTAGAGGCATATCCTACATTCATTGTTATGTCCATCCCCATAAGAATGCAAGGTATACTAGAGACCTTCAGCATGTTCAAGAGATTTTATCCTTCAAATCAATTGATAATTTTGGCGCATCAATTGCGTTTGGCGACTTAGTTAAATGTATGATGCTAAAGAATGTGGGCTTTAGCAATGGAACTCAAAGTGGAAATACGCTTCTAGCAGGGAAACGTTTTTTTTTTTTTTTTAATATAATCTCTAATATAATTTTTTTAATATAGGAACTCTGAGAAGTTCCTTCAAACAAAAGATACTTTTGCTATAGTTCACTCATCATTACTGAATTATTTAGAACGAATAAACACTTTGTCTTAGTTACAAATTTAAATATAAAAAATTCTGTGATTCGATGAATGAGTCAAACTCAAGGTATAAAGGAATTAAAATATAATTTATCATTTGCAAGATTCAACACGGTGGTGACGTTCGCAAATAAGTAATCTGACGTAAAACTCCTGCTCAACCTCCCTATTGTTTCAATAACTTTATTCACAAGAAATATGGATAGTTGAAGCACTGCAAATTTTTCCTACAAATCATTGTTTATGTGTGAAGTAAAATTATAAATTTGCATTTTAACTGTAGCTAATAGCTGATTCCTCAACTGTTAGAGGAACATATATTTCAATTGAAATATCGTAAAGAATTATATTTTATGTTACTTAAGTCAATGAATGTGAATTGTTTAAAACATAGCGGAGCCTAAATTTATATACAGTACTTCGTTTCTATTAGTCGCATATAGTAAAATATTTTTAGAAAATTAACTTATAAAATATTCACTGTTCTGCTATAAAACCTGTCCAAGTTATACAGTTTAGAATTTCATTATTTTAGACCAATCAACTGCAGTCTTGAGAGAACGAAAATCAATCCGTTGACTGAAAGATATGCCTTGAAATAACGGTTGAGATGGTAAGAATTGTCAAAAAGAATGATATTCAAAACTTCAGAACTCGACCGGTTTTAGTTACAAATGTATGGATTTTTTTCGTTTAAAATTTTAGTGTGCCAAGACTATATTTTACTAGATATGACCAATATGACTGGATCACTGTTTAAAAATCGGTTTTACAATTTTTTCTGCATTGCACTTATAGACTGAAACATAAAATTCGTTACGTCTTGGAAAGTATTATTCACAAGGAAAAGTATGCACATTTCTAATGGTTTAGAAATTAGCTATTGGATCAGATACCATCAGAGTAGACACCTTGTATAATTGACTTAGAATAAATAAGTAAGACAGGATTCAATTAACTCATAAAAAGCATAAAAGCGTGTAAAAAGCATGAAAGAAAAATGATTAAAAAAAGCAAACAAGAAAAAATAATTTAAGAGGAAGGGGGAAAAGGGGAGAGGACCAACAAATTTTGAGTTTTTCTTTCTATTAGGGCATAAATGCTTAATTCTGCACAATTTTTTCCATTTTTCTTCTAATTACATGTCATTTCGAGATGTGGTCTTTTAAAGGTTTCGAGTAATTCTGAAATGTAGCAAGAAATAATTATAAAGTTTTTTTTTTACTTCATTTTTAATGTGACGGCAGTAAATTTTTCACAATGAAACTGAGATTATCAGACATGATTAAAAATTGATTTTCATTCTTAATTGAGAATTATAGGAAACTCATTCAGAGAATACTGACAAATATTATGGAAGAATAATAAATATAATTCAAAAATAATTTCAATTATTGAACTGATTATAGCTTTATAGTCCTGATAGGAAATTTATTTTTGGCCTTATTGGCATATCACCACCCTTTTGCATTGATTTAACAATAACCATATCTTTTTACTATTTCGTATGCGTAATATAGAGAAAGTATAATAATAGTCGAAAGATTCGAACTCGAGATTTTGACGAATCTCCACGTTTTAGACCTTTCTGATTTCGGAAAACACATTTTTGGAAAATGTCGGTCTAACTGAAAAATGCTTTGAGCTAGACGGAATAAATTTAGTATACGGTCTTTACACCAAATTTGCTGATCATTATCAAATTTTGAGTAAAATCTGTTCAAAGGATATTCGTCTGCCCGACTGTTTGGATATAAGTTAGCGTTAAAACGTTGTGCAAAACCAAGAGAGATATCTAGATAAAATTCGGTACACAGATTTGACAACTATAGTGTAGATAGCTATAAAATTGTTAACCAAATACAAAATGGGGCTGACCGTCTGTTTGTCTATACTTTCAGAAGCCCGTAGACGCGCACCATGATTTAAATCTATCGAATTTAAGTTTGGTAAATTTTTTTACTACTAGGGTAGTTTTTGGTCAAATATTTGTTTGAACCAGTTGAGAAAACATGCCTAAAACACAAATTCAATTTTTTGATACTAGTAACGCATGCCAGGGATTAATTGCAAAATAACTCGCCAAGATTGACACGACAAATTCAGTAAAAAGCACGCTAAAAGTTATAATTTCATAACTGTTGTACGCCAATGCCATGCAAAGCGCTCTCTGGTATGGCAAATTTATTAGATAGCACGCGAGAAAGGTTTGGGGAAATCATTTCCCTGTTTAAAATAAGCATTGTTTTAACTGTTTATGCTGTAAAGCTGTATCTAAAATTGACATTACATCATTTAATATGTAGCCTGACAAGGTATACATATATGTGGTAAATTTAGCAGGAATTAAAGTTTTGATTCGGAGTTACGTGATGCGGGAGTCGATAGAGAGGACATGCTTTCCGAATAAGTTCATTCCTTTATCCAAAGTTTAATAGTAAACCAGTTTCAAGTAAAATGATTTAAAGTAATAATCGGTAATAATATGTGTAAGGCCGTAATAAAACACAAAATTTAATTTAACATAAAGTGTGAATTCTTATTGACATAAATCAGGTAAAAAAGGTTAACATAATGTTTCTTTGCCCAGGAACATTGGTAATATTATTGCTATTATTTAAAAGTGAAACAAACGTCGGATATTAAAATATGGACTCTCGATTAAAATGTGTAAAACGCTTGCGCCAGAATTACAATGTATACATACGGGCATTTGTTCTTCAAGTAATAGGTATTTATGTGTAAATTTTGTGAGACGTGATTCGTAATTTTGTGATTTATTCGTAATTTTGTGCTCTTGATATTAAAAAAAGATCAGCCTTCTATAGTAGATTTTAGTATGTGCAGTTTATTTCGAGTTTCCAAATACTATTCAGTTTACCAGTTCATGTAAAAACTGTCCTTTGGTTCTTCAAATCGCATTCAGGTATGAAAGCCTCTAAAAAACTGATATATCACCCTTGTCAGCCTGCTCATTTCTACTTATTCCAAATTACTTCATAAGAATAAAAAATTCTTTGATCTCCAACGCACGTTCCAAAGTTCTCATAAAATTTATTTACCGAGAATATCGAATTAAAAAACGCAAAAACAAAAACACAAAAAAAAAGCGCACATATATCATTTATGGTTCACAATAAGCTCCGCGCTGTGTTTGCTTTCAGAAATTCGACAGAAAATTCTTTTTGCGGAATGGGCCGTAAAAGAGGCAGTTTTATAGTCTGCCGGTTCAGCTGTGTATCAATTGATGGAAGAGGCTTAAGGCAGAGACGGGAAGGGGGATGGGGGTGTAGAACACTTGATGGACAGTCCCAAACAGAACTTTCCTTCTGGATGCTCGAGTTGATTGAGATGTGATATGGGTGACCTCCCTCGTTGATATGGCGTTAAAGGTTGCATCATATGGGGACAATACACAAATTTAAATTTTGCACCTAGGTTTGACAAAAGAATGATGTCATAAATTGGATTATTTGCTTTTTTCGTTATGGTATATAAGACAGGATTACCAAACAGACAAATAAGGCAGTTTCCTATAGGCTGCAACTTTGGGAGAAGAAGCCTCCAGGTTGTTTTTTTTCAAACATTATTTTAGGGATAATATGAATTTATGATTATGTTTCATTTACAAAAGCCGTGTACATGAACCTTCATTTCATAATGAAATAAATATCGTTTAAATTTTTGAATATTAGGATTGTTTTGATGTATTCATATTCATTTGTAGATCAGCCTGGTACATTTTTTTTTATTTTTGCAGTTATTGACTAACCCACTATTAATAGAAATTTTTTATTAGAATATATTAACCGCGTAAAAAGTAAAAATATTTTAACAAATTTCCTTAACATTATTTTTAAATTAAAATTTTTTATATAAGTGTGGAAATAAAACTATGTGAACGGCAATGATTTATTTTTGAAATTGAAATAGAGGAAATAGGAACACGATAGAGGAATGTATTAAATTAAATACTATACTAAGGAACCAGAATGCAAAAGAAGCCATTATACTTGTCATAGACTAATTATACTTGACATTGTGCCGATATTATTTTTATATTTTATAAATAATATAATTTGTATTTTTCAAGCTTTGCCTTTGTACTTTTTGCAAATTTATTTATTCGGTAACTAGGCCTAAAAGTAGTTTTTTTAAATCCACCAGTTTGCGGCTTCTCATCAGTCAAGCGATCCTTGGTAGCTGCCGAGTCAGAAATTAGTCACTGTGTATAAATCGTTTCACATATTTATTAAAATTATTTTATGGAAATTTTTTTATTTAATTATTAATTTATGAAAATCTTCTATTTATTGAATTTTCCTATTGGTACTAGATGCGAATAAGCAGACAATATCATGCATTGCTACCTGAAGAAGTAAAAGACTTAGTAATAAATTGTTGATAAAATATCCTTTTTTTAAAAAAAGAAAAATATTTTGATAAAAAAAATAGTCGCTTCTCTGGCTACAGTAACAACAACTACAAAGCAAATAGAATTTCACCATGCATGGTAAAAACTTTAAATTAAGCATACTTTAATGAAAAATATTAATTATCAAAGTACCTACAGCAAAATAAAAAACAGTTTGTGTCACAAATTGTAATACAATCAAAATTGCTAATACAAAATATAAGCTATTGCTGCTTAAACTACTCAAGGATAAACTTTTATTATATTATAGAAAAATCACAGAAAATACCAGTGCTTTGTCTTACCTTTGATCACATGACATAAAACAAACGTTGAAAATTCTTATAAAATAGTTTTTAAAAAACTGTTTAATCATTTTACGCGTGAGATATTATGTCAACAAAACGAGTATCATACGATAGTAAAAACTTCATTAAACAAAAAACAATGGTTTACCAGACATCTTTCTACTACTAGTATCACAATGCTGTTACTATAATTATAGAGATACGTATCATTTAAAAATATTTCCAATGATAAAGGGGAATTTATATTCTTTGAAAGCACTTGTGCGAACAAAAGATTCTCGTAAAACCAGCATTTCCTCCAAACCAATATTTATTCTAGTTAAAAAACTTAACTAGTGTTTTATGAGTTATTTGATAATGGTTTACGTCTTTTCAAAATGAATATATATTTATGAAAGTCCTTCAATTTGGTTTCCTACAAATGTTTACTTGCAGTGAAAATGAGCAAAAACAAGAGAAAAGATAGTATTTACAATGTATCTCATAAGATTTGATAGAACTTTTTTCTCTCTGAAAAACGTGACAGTGCTTGCTTTTCTTCAGTTAAGTTTCAACAATAAGAAACTTGAAATTTTGTTT
Organism: Argiope aurantia; assembly: GCA_026543865.1. Classification (NCBI taxonomy): domain Eukaryota; kingdom Metazoa; phylum Arthropoda; class Arachnida; order Araneae; family Araneidae; genus Argiope; species Argiope aurantia. The sequence goes on along the minus strand of JAPMOR010012472.1, from coordinate 142,632 downwards.
AAATAATCGTTTCTCATTATGGTTACCTTTCATGGATCTTTGAAAATATCACATCCAAAAATAAATACGACACAGTAATGAAGTTTTTAAAACGTGCACATTAAACACAAAATGAATGTGACTTAGTATTTAAATGATGCAAGCAAGAATCTGCTCGACAGAATCTTCAGAAGGAAAAAAAAAAGTGAGAGAGAGAGAAACCAAACACGAAATTAAAAGATACTGAACAGAATGAATTCCCAATTTTATTATTATTTTTCTTATTTTAAATAAAAAAAAATTATATTTTTTGCAGGTTTGCAAATGATTCAAATGTGCATGCATTTCAAATGTATATTTAAAAAGAAAAAAGAAAAAAAAAAACAGGCAAAAAATGAACTTGTATTTAATTATTGGCAAAAAAAGAAGTAAAAACTATGGAAATATGTTTATATGCGAATTTTTTTATAATATGCATCAAGTTAATACGTGGTGATAATACTGATCCCACATATAGAGGAATTCCTACATGATAGAATCCATGACTTTCTATCCCAGCCCAAATTCAACCATGTCTTGCTTTAATTCAATGATTCATTAGGACAGAGATGAAGATGTTTTTAATAATACTGTTAATAATTCTTTGTAAGACTTGATTAATGATGAAGAATCTCGAAACTACAACTGTCCATCAATTCTTTTGCAATCCATTAAATTGAGGAGCTAATATTTAAAGAGGCCTAGCTGTAGATTTTGTGAGGAGAATTAACTCTACTACATGTTTCGTAGAAAATTTGATCTTAAAAATTCTTGTTCAAGTAATACAGAATTCAAATGACTGATTTGAAGAGTGCTTTTACATCAATAATGAACATTTAAATGCCACTTCAGAACTTCAGTAAATTTCACTTACAGACAAAACATATACAAGAAGATGGCTTGAATCATCAAAAATATTTTCAGAAAATAGATCCACATATTAGAAAAGAAGTAAGTATAAAACAACCATCTCGAATTAGATAAAAATTAAAATCAAGACAATCAAACGTCATTATAAAGAAATTATTTTTAATTATTCATTTTTTTCCTTTATTATTAAGACTATTTTCTTTATAATCTTCATCATAAAAGGAATTACAGTCTGAGTTACTAATTTCCATAGAAAAAAATCGGTATTTTCTTCAAGGATATAAATTAAGCAAAAGAAGTGTAATGACTAAAACAAGAGAGAACAATTTTTAAGCAGTTAGAAGAAATGGGCGTAACAATTATATTCAGAAATTCTTCTTTAAAAAATTAAAACAATTTACAAAACAGTAAAAGTTGTAAATGAATATTAATTCATGCAAATGCACTTGTCTTTATTTTAGCACACCATCTTAGAATGTTTACCAATATAAAAAGTGTATCTTCGCTTTTTATTTTTTCTTTCTTTATTTTTATAATCAGATTTTCTTTTTCCCATTTATTGCTCGACGGAGTTAGAATAAACATTACTAAATTAAACAAAGGGAAATGTTAGATTACAAAGGAATAAAGAGTTAAGGGGCTGTCACTATCTGGAAATTGTATTCTTTCCTTAATAAATTAGGTGTAACATAGATAGATAATTATGAATTTCTCTGAAGTCAAACTATCTGCAAAATATTAATTTCATGTGAGACTAAAGTTCGAACTTCCATTTTAATAATTCATGCTATTTATTTACCTAGTATGAAATAAGAGATAGGGCACCTTTCTTCGGCTAACCGAACAAAAACAGATTGTGCTACAGCCGATCGCAACTCTTACATTACAGCTGCAACATTCCTAATATTATTTTTAAATTTTCCTTTTTTGTTTTAATTTTATTTCCTTATTTTACACTCAATTTTATTTTATTTCCTTATTTTATTTTCCTTATTTGATTAATTATATAATCAACAAAACTGGAAGGAAGAGAAATAAAATCGGGAATATTTAAGTACAGAAAATGCAACAAAAACTAAGAGAGATTCAGATCAGAGCTGTTGTACAGCAGCTTTGGAAAATACACGAATTCTGCCACTGCGAACAGTAGAGTTTACTTAAAGTTTGCTCCTCTAAATGAATATTCATGATTTTCGGTTTCACTTCATGCTCATGGACAGATACATATCAAGTTTAATGAATATTAATTTTCTTATATTAGAAGTAACTCTTCGGAAAAAAGTCGCATAGATAATTTTCTGAAATATTATTCACAATTTACGAAATTAATTTCAAATATTACACAAAATTCTTATAAAAAGAAATATATCATTAAGGTGAAAATTAAAAAAGAAATTCTTGGAAACATTTTTAGTATGAAGAAATATTGAGTAAGATGTGTGATATTTTTTTTGGTATGCAAAACTGATCTAAAAATTCACAATTTCAGAAAGTTTAAGCTAGAATGCATTTTATGTGCTTTAACTTAAAGGTAAATACTCCTGTTTTCAAGTTATTCGATATTCCTTTTTGTACATATATTACCGAGTCAATTGGTTGAAGCTTATATAGGGAATAGAATACATGTATCTAAAGAATATCCACTTCAATTTCTGTACATAAAAGTTAGAAAGAACTTTTATATTATATCGGTTATTAACTATGCTTTAAATTATACAAAAAAACTCTGCAATTTAATCATTTTCAAAATATTAAGTTAGATTTTTTTTAATTGCATTCGTTTGATAAATCTATTTTGAGTACTTCTCACTTTTGAAATGGCTATTCGCTCCATTCCTACAAATTATTTTCAAGTCTTTTCGGAATTAAAACTGAAATTGAAATGCACTGCTATAATTCTCCAATTGGCTCAAAGAATTTGTTTGATTTATGACTAGTCCATCACCTTCAAGGTACAATATGAGGAGCACGCGAGTGAAAATGTTTAATCAAATATGACATTCCTTCTGGAGATACGGAATATTTTCCTTTGGTTCAATTCAATTGATAGGATGAGTTAATTCGATTCATTATGGATGAAAAGCTCATGCTGGTTTGTTGATGGCACACCTTTCATGGACAGCATCTTATCCTGGATAAGTTCAAGGCCTGCATATTACATGAAGATCTCTCTCTTTGGCAGCGGGATTTTAGTAGCTGAGGAAACTAGAGTCACTACGATACCATGTTTTCATTCCAAGGCTGAATCAGATGATTTCAAATTTGTAAATGTCATATTAAGATTTCCGGCAATTAATAAAAATGGCCGAAGAGAGAAAGAAAGTAGTCCTTAGAGCAAGCGTTTCATGAGAAATTTTCTCCAAGGACTAAATTTTGAAAAAAAAAATTGTGTCATCAATTTTTTTAATAAAAATCAGTTTGATACTAAATGAGAAAAAAACACAAAAAGTAACATAAAACTTTTATTATAAACAAAAAATAATATCATTTAATGGATAAGTATTAAGATCAAATAAATCCTATTGTTATTTTATGTTACACAACTGATGATGTTATCGCACACGTTTAGAACTACAATGACATCTGAAACAATTTGTTGCAAATACATCTAATACCACAGCTATTATCTGCCACAGAACAGATAACAATGAACTCTGTTTCTGATTTAGAGATTGAAATTCTGATTTAGAACTGTCATATTATGGAATATTTTATTATGTTAATCTCTTTTTTTCACATTGGAAATTCGTATTTCAATCATGAACTATTGATTAGAAATATTTTGTTAAAAATATTCTTTAAAATATAAGTTCATTGCCATTCTTTTACCTTATGGATTTACTTACTTCACTTTTACTTTATGAAGTTTTAAAACACTTTGTATTTAAATCCCTTCCTTTCATATTATTGCAATAACTTTCTTGTATTGTTCTTTAAAACTATTACACAATTATTAAAAATCCCCATTTAAATTTTTAAGATTAATAAAACAATATTCTAACAACAACTAACTGATTATGTTAACCTATAAAAGCTAGTTAAACAACATTCTAACCTTTATTGATTCTGATAACCCAATAAAATAGCTACTTACTACTGGATGCTTTCTTTGATACTATCATTTTATATTCAGGAAATAATTTAAAAAGTTTCTAAGCATATATGATTCAGTGATGTTTGCAGTTGTTATCGTATATATTTTCAATGATATAACAGTAACTGATATCACATATCATTTTATATTGAAGCTTTATTCTTGTTAAATATAAAAAGCAAAATTGCGTTAAAAATATCTGAGCATTTTTATGATGATATCTTAGTTATAATATGTTTATAATATTTAAAAGATAAAAATTAAGTGGTATTTGAAATTTTATTTATAGCCGTAAAACTTAAAAATAATGTTATAATACAAAAAATAATCATTCAGTTTAAGAAAAGGAACTAATTTTTCCTTCATTACGATATCATAAAATAAGAATACGAATTTATTTTTTCAAGATCTAAATAAAGGTTTCAATTCCTTTTCTCTTTGAATTTTCATGTTATAAAATGAAATTATTGAACTAATTTCTAGATCCAAATTCGTAATACCTCTTGGAAATTTTACACATAAATTAAGAAGGCTTATGCTTTCTAGCTGCAGCTGCTTAGGACGCTGGTCAATAAAAATCAAAATATTATTTTCTTTAAAAAAATAGAAAATTATTTCCAAGTTTATATCTTTACAGTAGACAAGAGACCTTAACATCACAACAGCAGGAAACAAGTTGAACATCATCATCTGATGTACCAGATGCAAAAAGTGTCCCGGCTAAAAAATCGTTTTTCAGACCTTTTGACCTGCATCAACAAAGGCAGGCAAACCTGTGATGGGAGTTATCAAATTCATGTTAACGTCTAAAGAGCACCTGAGGACATTTATTTGTTGATCGTGCACATGCCTTCAGTCCAAGGATATTATTTCATGTCAATTCTTTGGGCATAGAATTCAAAATCAACGATACGGTAATCCAACAAGATGCCAAACTTACTGACAGCCTTACATATTTTTTACAATCACTGTTACTTTATTCTTTTTTTTTCAAGCCTAAAAGGAATTAACCTAAACTCACCTGCAGTAATTCATCAATATTATCCTTGTCATGTATACCATTCTCGGTACACGTGGCAAGGCTGACACTGAACTTCACTTCAAAGTTATGAGGCATTTTTGTCTAGAATATTATATGACAATAAAGAGCAAGAAAAAAAGTCTTAAGTATTTATAGTCAACAGCATTTATCGGTTAAATGCACTAGCAGTTGTTTGTACAAGAATTATTTAACAAAAATATATTTGCAGGCACGAAAAAATTTAATGCTCATCGATACATTATCTTCTGTAGAATTTTTTGTTTCATAAATTCAAAAAAAAAATTAATAAGGTCGTCGAAACATTAACATAAGTGCTTTTTAATTATTTGGAATAATTTCCTTGACGAAATAAAAGTTAAAAAAAGAAACAATCATATCACATTTGTTTTGAAATTAAGAAAAAAAAATTTAAAAAATATTAATGGCATGATTAAAATTAAATTTCAAAACTCTCAATGAAATTTTCGGGCTGAAACAAAATTCGAATATTTTTCGAAAAAATGAAATTTTAAAATGATTTAAATACATCTATACTTATAATAAAGCTCAATGTGTGTGTGTGTGTGTTGGCGCTCTACAGGCCAGACCATTCAACCTACAGCTACCAAATTTGGCATGTATATACCTTGGAGGCCGGGAATGTGCACCTGGGGATTATTTTTTCGAATTTTTAATTAGAATTTTGTTTATTTAAAAATTAAGCGAAATTTTGGCATGTTTGTGCTATAACTTCCGAAAATATTACCGCACAAAAAAGATTTTTACATCAAGTTAAAGATCAAAAATTTATCTTTTAAATGATGCCACTATTTTAATATAAATTAAGTTTCTATTTTTAATTAATTTTTAAATAAATATTTTAACTATATTTTTCAACAATTATTTTCGTACAAAATAAAAATAAAATTTAAGCTCCAAGAACACGTTTCGCATTCATGGGGAAAAATTAGCTCTTTTCAAAGTGTTGCCATCATATTGATTAAAGCTCCAATTAAAAATAAATTAAATCTTTTTGGAAATGAAATCTGCAAAAATATAATTTTCAGCACGTGTCTGTAGAAAATTAAACAAATATGAAATATTATTTTTTCTAAAAAATAAATTCAAGAAAAACTATTTTATGATCTTTTACACTCTCTATATTATTAATCCAATAAATGAGTTTTATTTTAAGGCAAGTTTTGCTTAATATGAACAGGATATCCATTCAAATCAGGGCCACACAACTAATTTGTAAACCTTTAGTAAGACACAGATCTGCTAAAATGGTTTAAATGGAGAATGATTATATTTTATGTAACTTGATTCAATAAATGCTCTAATAAATAACGAATTTTTGATTTTACATAAAGCTTCTGCTGTGGAAACCACGATTAACAAAAGTTCTTGAAAGACTAATATTTTAAATAAAAAGAGTTAATTTCCAATCAACTTAATCAATCACTTAAACTGACTGATTTATGAAAATTTGAATATCACTATTCAATAAAAAAAAGGATAATTTTAGATTTTCCATCGATCATTTGAAAGAAAATACGCCAATCAGCGCGCAGGTTTCTCAAGATTAATTGGACTAAGATTACGAAAATGTTGAGTTTTTCTAAATTTTTAACATTCAAAACTTCATAAATAAGTCTCAGTTGATATTGGAAAATTGAAACATTCATTCATTTATTTAAAATTTGGTGTGTCCAGAATATTTCTCAGAATATGATACCTTACTGCATTAAATTTAGACTTCATAATTTTTGAAATATATTTATAGGCCGGCACAAAATATTATTATTGATTTCATTTCAATCCTTTTGAAAGCAAAACTAAAAACTGAATTTTATGCTGAATCTGAGAAAATTTTGTTGAATTATTCTTTGAGATATTACATAAAGTATGAAAAATATTTTGTAGTTCACATAAGACTTAAATACCGAGCAATTCTGTTTGCAATACTCATAGTCAATAATACTAATAATAAATAAATAACAATAAAGATGATAAATAAAATAAAAAGATGGTTTTATTAAAAAATATCTTTATATTAATTGCAATTTCTTCATTTCCACTTTAAATTAAAGTTGAAGTTTTACCGGAAATGACAACAAATTAGGAAAATATATATAGTAAATTGAACGAAACGATCTAAACAACAGTATAAGTTTGGTATGACTATCAAAATTTGAAGATTAAAAATGTTTTGTTTGAGAATCTATTAAGAGACCAGTTACTTAAAATATTTAATTGAAAATTGTAGCGAGCGATAATACTGGAGAACCGGCTGGTCGCCAAAGGCGGCTAGTATACAAATAAAACGTAAATTTTTAAACTACATAAGCATTTCTGAGTTTTAAATGACTGAGAAGCTTTTATAGCAAAATCATATTTAGGTTAGAAAAACGAAATATTTATATACAATATTATTGCAACAGATGTTCGGCTTTATAAACAATCTTTGTGATGATAATAAAACCATAAATGGACCTGATGAATTATACTTGATGAAATATAAATATCATCCTAATTTATTATTCACAGAATTTGTATTTTTTACGAAAGGAAAATAAAATTTCAATGTTTGCCACCCCCTGTAAGCCTAGCGGCTTTAGGGCAGCTGGCTAGTCAGCTTTCAGTGGAAATCTGCCACTAATAACCAATAATGGCGGCAAAGGCGATAAATTAGGCTTAGCAAGAATTGCTACATTTTTTTAAAGTATTTTTTTAAAATTCTTTTCACTAATAATTTACTATAATTATTTTACATTTGCAAAAAATTTGCACGTTTAATTTTTATTCACCTATCTTTTATCCTTAAATTCTCTAAGACAGATTATTATTATGATTATAATGTGATTTGCATTTATTTCAAAGTTAGCTAGAAACGTTGCTTTTATTATTTTTTACATTTATCAGCAATAATTTATCAATTTAACATACATAAATTTACAAGCTGGAAATTTGCTTTTTATAATTAAAATGCAAATAAATTTTTAAAAAATTAAAAAAATTAACATTATTTTGATTTAATAATTGGTAAGTTTATTAAAGCTTTGAAATATACTTTTGTCAAATAATTATCAGTTCATTTATTAATTCAATCGTATCTTGGTTTCACTTGATGAGAAAAAATAATGTCGTGATTCCATAATAATTGAAACACAAATTTAAAACTACAATTTTTGAAAACATTTAACACGGGAAAATATCTATTTTACACGATACAAATAAAAAATGCTTTTAAAGATTGTTTTCATTAAATTTATTCAAATATTTTATGCACAATCCAGAGATATTCTTGTCTGAATCAATAACCACTATCATTCATAATTACAGCCCCGGACCACGGCCTCAGTCAGACGCAATTATTGAATCTCTTGATACATTCGACAAACTGGATATTATTGTCATTAATATCCAGAAATTATATTAGTATCGAATATGCCGATCTTTGATGGAGCTAAAATGATTGCTAACGACGTAATGATGACATATAACTCCGGATGTTCTGAAACGATAATGATGATCTGCACCATTGGAGGGACGTATATTATCATTCACTCATACTGTTCGAAGCGTATCGTGGCATTGGAATTGTATAGTCAGTCGCGGTTAAGGAATGGTAGAATAGCCACGTCTCTTGGAAAAGTTTTTGCTTAATTGAAATAAATGAGATAGGTATATAAAAAAAATTAAATGCATGATGATGAAGTGAAAATAAATTTGATAGAATAAATAATATTCCAACATTGTGAATGCCGCATTGAGACTGAATATCAAATGAAACGAACTGTTGCTGTAAAGATTTTTTTTTTTTATCATGTGTGAACATGATGTTGTTTTGGTTAGGGGATTTTGAAGATCAAAATCTCGTAGGCAATGAAATTGAAGCTCGAAATCACATAGACAATAAATAAAGCATAAATGGCAATTTTCATCATCATCTTTTAATCGCATATATTTTTACCTACTTTTACCAATATTGCATTATTATTATGCATGTTTCTTTGAAAGCAGATGCGTTTATAAAACGTTGACCTGCTTTTACCAGTATTGCTTTATTATTACGTATGCTTCTTTGATAGCAGGTGCTTATTTAAAACGTTGACGTTGAACTATGACATCATAACTGTTATTTTATCTCAAAATCGGTCTCGAGCTTCAAAACTTATTTGCCAGCTAGAAAAATTGAAAATTAAAATTAAAAAAAAACTATCATTATATATATAGAGAGAGAAAGAGGGATAAATACCGACAGAGAAGTCTCGAGATTGTTTCAAACCGATTTAAACTGGTTAATGACTTAAATTAATTAAGACAAATAATGACTTAAAAATAATAATGATCTCACATGATAACCTGAAATTTGCAATCGTAGATTTAATTTAATTAATTTTTATTTATTTATTTTTTGTAAAGAGTTTGATGTACGAATATGATTGGCCAATAAGATTAATCTTCTTCAGGTCAAAACACTGCTAAAAAATTAATTTAATTTTCTCTTTTAAGTCGAAAAAAATGTTGAAAAATCAAATTCGATTAGCGAATAGAAGAATACTTTATCTTAATTTCTTTAGAATTTATACATTAAGCATTATAATATTAAAACAATTAGTACAATAAGTAAATTAATTTTTTATTTATAATATATTGGAATATTAATTAGTTATTTACTTCGATATTTTATAATCCTCTTAATAAGCTTCATAAAATAAAAAAAATTAACGCTATATTTGTTAGAAATTTATTATTTCCTTATAATATTTTATAAAAAAGTAAACGTTTTTATTTGTAACTAGCCGCCTTTGGCGACCGGCCGGTTCGCCAGTATTACAACTCGCTACAATTTTCAATTAAATATTTTAAGTAACTGGTCTCTTAAAGGATTCTCAAACAAAATATTTTTAATCTTCAAATTTTGATAGTCATACCAAACTTATATTGTTTAGATCGTTTCGTTCAATTTACTATATATATTTTGCTAATTTATTGCCATTTCCGGAAAAACTTCAACTTTAATTAAAAATGTAAATGAAGAAATTGCAATTAATATTAAGATATTTTTTAATAAAACCAAGCGTTTTATTTTATTAATCATCTTTATTGTTATTTATTAATTATTAATATTATTGGATATGAGTATTGCAAACAGGATCGCTCGGTATTTAAGTCTTATGTTAACTACAAAATATTTTTCATAGTTTATGTAATATCTCAAACAATAATTCAACAAAAATTTCTGATATTCAGTATAAAATTCAGTTTTTAGTTTTGCTTTCAAAAGGATTGAAATGAAATCAATAAAAATATTTTGTTCCTGCTTATAAATATATTTCAAAAATTATGAAGTCTAAATTTAATGCAGTAAGGTATCATATTCTGAGAAATATTCTGGACACACCAAATTTTAAATAAATGAATGAATGTTTCAATTTTCCAATATCAACTGAGACTTATTTATGAAGTTTTGAATGTTAAAAATTTAGAAAAACTCAACATTTTCGTAATCTTAGTCCAATTAATCTTGAGAAACCTGCGCGCTTATTGGCGTATTTTCTTTGAAAAAATCGATGAAAAATCTAAAATTATCCTTTTTTTTATTGAATAGTGATATTCAAATCTTCATAAATCAGTCAGTTTAAGTGATTTGAAATTAACTCTTAAAAGTCAGTAATTTACTGGATTGGAAATTAACTCTATGACCACCATAAAATCTGTGCTTTCTCTTGTGGTGTATGCATTCTCTTTAATATCCGATCGAATAAAACATCACATACAAAAGTACTACATAAAAGAAACACATCAAAAGTAAACATAACATTTCAATAGTTGCCAAAAACAAAAGAGAGAAAAATGCAATCAATAAGCAGACGATATTTAGAAAAGTACAGATATTTAGACTGGAAAATGAAATTATCTGAAATTAAAAACACGCGCAGACGATATTTACAAAAGTAAAAATATTCAAACCTAAAAAGGAAAATATATGAGTTATTCCATGAATAAATGCCATAAGTTTGTTTACATCTTCATTATTTTATGAGTCATTAAATATCAAAATGGATCGAGGACTGAATAAACACCCTGTATAGAGAGTGTAAAAGATCATAAAATAATTTTTCTTGAATTTATTTTTTAGGAAAAATAATATTTCATATTTGTTTCATTTCTTACAGACACTTGCCGAAAATTATAATTTTGCAAATTTCATTTCCAAAAAGATTTAATTTATTTTCAGTTAGAGCTTTAATCAATGTGATGGCAACACTTTGAAAAAAGCTAATTTTTTCTCATGAATGCGAAACGTGCTTAATCCTTATTTTTATTTTTGACGAAAAAAATTATTGAAAAATATAGTTAAAATATTTATTTAAAAATTCATTAAAAATAGAAATTTAATTTTAAGATTAAAACAGTAGTATCATTTAAAAGATAATTTTTTTATCTTTAACTTCATGTAAAAATCTTTTTTGTGCGGTAATATTTTCGGCAGTTATAGCAGAAACACGTCAAAATTTCGCTTAATTTTTAAATAAATAAAATTCTAGTTAAAAATTCGAAAAAATAACCCCCAGGTGCACATTCCCGGCCTCCAAGGTATACACGTGCCAAATTTGGTAGCTGTAGGTTGAATGGTCTGGTCTGTAGAGCGCCAACACACACACACACACACATTCAGCTTTATTATTATTTGTAATTTAGGATATTATTTCAACAAATAATTATTGCCAATTTTTCAAGAATTGTAATACTTTGTTCTTTCCGTGATATAGATATTAAATAAAAAAAACCAGCGGGAGTTCTTCACGAACGTTTTCTCACATAATCCTCAGGAACGATTTTACTCCCTTTCCACTTATGGACCTTGGGTAAGGCCGAGTTTATCTTGAATGTCATTGGAAAACTATAGTTAAGAAACGCACATTTTTGACGGGAATCTAGGATTTTTAATCCTGAAAATATGCATTTGGGACTCTTTTTTACAGATCGATTGGAACCAAAATTTCACAAAAAACTACAGTTATTATCTTAAGATTACATACCAAATTTCATTGATTAAATTCATTGTATTTATGAGTTATTGTGTTAATATGCATGATAAAGCGCATGCCAGACAATCAGACTTGACAAATTTGGTTCAAAATTTGATAAGAATCTACATTTTTAGATGATAAAACTATGTACCAAATTTTCTATACATATATTAAAAAGGGTGATTTTGAAATATTTTTGGATAACATTTCTTTATGATACTTTTTAATCTAATGAGTCCAAAAATAACTACTTTATAAATAAATAAAATTTTTATTAATTAACAAATTCTACCAATGCGTAAATGATTTTATTCAAATATTTCTCTGCTTCTCTAAGCTGCTTAAGCACTATGAAACGCATTAGTTGAAAGAAAAAAGAAATAATCAATGCATTCGTCTCAATGACTTCATTACGCCATTGCAAGATAATAATACTAATTGCCAGTTAGAATAGAAATACAATAAAAAGATAATACAGCAGTAATTACCTGTTCTAGCGGTTATCAGTGATGATATTGTTAATTAGCTGCGCGGGTATTGCTTTCTACGCAAATCATTAAATATTGTAACCGAAAAAATTTGTAATTATCAGTACAGTTACGGTTTAATTACTTCAATAAGATTTTACTCGATGGGGGGGGGGGGGGAGATTTTCATTTTTGAATTTTATGTGCGTTGGGTATTTTCTTCAAAATTGCTGACTTTTTGAATTGAAAGTGTAAAAATTAAGAATAAAACCTCTCATAATTTGTTCCATTTGCATTGAATAGTTGCTAATTACAGAAGGTGATGAGTTGGGTGAAATCTGAAGCTAATAATACTCAAACTGTAATACGTCATAATGCAGACCAGAATTCCTTCGTGCACAGTATGGATGAAAGTGTATAGATTGCAAAACGAAAAATCATTTTAGAACAATTTTAGTAGCATTAAATATGGATGAAAGAAAAGTTGTCGCAGTTCATTGAGAGATAAGACCTAGGTATTTCTCAGTAGTCTAAAAGCAAACTCAAAATAATCAAAATCAAAGCTAACTACTATTCTTGCATAAGATAATGGAAGTAAGATTTAGCTTTTAGATTTAAGTCTCTAATACGAAATAAAAAGAAAGGGTAATTAGGTTTTAATTCTTTGAATGATGAATTTTACGGGGAGTCTAGATATTAGGAACAGCCATATTTTATTTTATTTATCAAATTGAGAAAAAGCAAGGACACATGAACTAAAAGTTTTAAGCCCAATTTTCTTTCTTTTCTTTTTTTATATTTGATTCTCAATGTGCCAATAAAAAGGTACTTATTTCATGAAATTTTTTTTGTATCTAGTGATGAATAATTCATTTAATTTAAATATCAATTAATTATATCATCGTTGATATTTTTGGAAGGAAGATAATCTAATGATTTTATAAATGCAATCAGCTAGTAATGCTGCAAATTTCTAAGAGTGAGAGAAAAAAAATAACGAAATGTTGAAATTACTAGAAATAAATGCTAATTACCATTATTTATTTCTCGCTTCGAAACTTTCTTTAGATGTAAAATTCGAAAGTAATGAAGCTTGCTTCAATAATTTATACCGAAGCAAAATATGAAGATATGTTTGCATTGTTATAACAATGAATAAACTATACATCAGAAAACAGTCTTATATTACTAAAACTATTTTAAGTCAGTTTAATAGCACCTTTGAAGGAGATAAGCAGACCACTTCCTCGAAGTTGATCGTGATTGCATAAAAATAAATAAATTCAAAGAATCATAACTCGATTAGTATTAACCCTTTAAAGGGCCATTTTTTTCTAGTCATGTTATGTTAAAATATTTTTAGGCTTGAAATTAGAATAAGAAAAGGGATTCATTTAGCTTATTAGATAAATTTAATTTGATTAATTAATTAATTGGTTAATTAATAATTAAGTAACAAATCAAGACACATCATTTTGTCTGAGATAAAGAACTGAAGCATCTAAGTTTCTGACTTACTAAAAAAATTTGTCAGAACTTATGTCAACCTACATAATTTCATACAAAGATGGATAAATTTGGTGGGAAGCATACTTCCCACGGCCCTAGAAAGGGTTAAAGCAAATGAATGGAACTTTTTTTTTTGGTTTAAACTGTTAATATGTCAAACAAATTTTGCTAAACATAATTTTAGCGGATTGTACAAATACGAAGTCTTCTTGATAATTTCAACATTATATTTATCTATTCAAATAATAAAACATATAACTCTCCAGGACATTTAAAGTATTTCTCCAATAGGCGTTTCCATAAGTATTTTCCATGCAAGTGTCTATTTCTAACAATATGGTCAGAGTGTTTTCATAAGTAGTTTCTATGTAAGTGTCTATTTCTAACAATATGGTCAGTCTACTATTGAGACCATTCTGTATATACAAATAAAAGTTTTAATCGGCCAGATTGCAATAGGCAGTTGTTCTAAAAGGAATGTTCTTAAATGAAATTTAGTTATTTAATCAGGGGCTTATTTTTTAGAATATTATCAAACTCTAACCAATGACAGATTTCCAACTAGGCAGGCTAGGCAGCTGTCTAGGGCCGTTAGCGCCTTCCATTAAAAAAACTTTATTTTATAAATTGCCAATTAAATAAGTTTCAAAAAATATAAATTATATGGTTAATAAAATATTAACCTAATAGTAACACTTTATCAAGTATAATTGGTCAAGTTTTTGCATTTTTCATGACGTTTACTTAATTATTGTTCCCCTGTTAATGTGATACGGAAGTTCAGAGAGGGGGAATGCTAGCTCACCCTTTCACCTGACTGGAGCTCAAAATTATGAGGTCGTCCCAAAATACTGTTCGTTTCAATATCCTGAAACGATCACTTTTCGACGATTCTATCTTACTGAAAGGTGAGACATGGAAGTATGTACGTATTTCCAGAATTTTTCTTCATTGTTAAACATAAACATGTCTATCACCTTTCATCTCAACCCTATTTTATCGAATTAAACCCAACCTAAAGTAGGTGCAAAAGCGCGGAGGATTTTAGAATCCTTTGTCAAACGCTAGCTTTAATGTTCCTTTCAAATAATTCCTTTAATATAAACGGACGTTAAACTAAGTTATTAAAATATTTATAAAATCGAACATCTGCTTCAATAATATCATGTAAAAACGTAGTTACTGGGCAATTTGTATTCATAATAGGTAAACAAAATAAAATTAGAAACAAATTGAAAAGATAAAAATTGTTAACCTAAAATAAACCATTAGAATTTTAAAAATAAGCTAAAATGTGATATTTAACTTATCATTTTATTAAAAGAGGGACCTCATAATGTGCACTGCATAATATGCACAGAACCACTAAATATCTAAATCTGCCGTTGAGTTTATTAATTTATGTGGATATCAAGAAAGAAGAATACAAGGACATCTGCACTTTCAGAAATAACCATAAGGAAGAAAAAAAAAGCCAGCTTGACAACTATGTATTCAACGACCGACAAAATATAATTTCAGGGAACACCGACTCCTAACATACATATTACATAAAAAGAAAAGATAAACTTTCTTCATTCACAAGGCAAACCTCCTTTGCATCGATGATGCCTACTTTTCAACACATTCGTCTTCCTCAAACCCTAAAATCTACCCTCAAAGTAACTTCCACAAGGAACAGCAGCGATATTCCAGAATATATATTCATTCCTTTACTTTTCGTTTTCAGTTGTTGGTAGAGGGAGGGGGGGGGGGTCCACCTCTCCCCAGATATTGTGTCAAGTGATGGTCACGGATCGTCGCGGAAACATATGTCGAAATAGTGAGAAAGTGACGTCTGACATACTTATAGTCGGCGCAGAGTGATGCATCAGTTTTAGGAAAGAAAGAAATTTCCTTATCTAAAATGGTTCCGCTTTCTTGCGGGCTTAAAACTCGGCTCGCTTGATGATGGATAAGAAATAGATATTTTAAGTTTAAGGGGATCCTTTTTTTTTTTCTTAAACGGAATTTCAGCGTATTTTAACACTTTTCTTTCTAAAATAAACTAAACAGTAAAAAATGAAAGGAAACTAAACACATGCATTAGTATTAGATAAGTGATATGTTTACTGGTTAAAAGATAATGAATGTATAGTCATTCGAGAAGATAATAAGTGTTTAAATAGCAGAAGAGTTTTCCTTTTCTGAAGCGTTCAGAGATATTAATGATAAACTGTTCAATCTTCAACTAGGAAAAATATTGTTTTGGTAATTTAAAAGACAATAAGCAATTTAAATCTTTATTAATTTCTCGTATGTACAATATAAAAAAAGTACAGTAATCATGAAAAAAAAATACGGGTTCGAGATTTTGACGAATCTCCACGTTTTAGACATCCGTGAGATCGAAAAACATATTTTTGGAAAATGTTCGTCTGTCTGTCTGTCACAAAGATAACTCAAAAACGCTTTGAGCAAGATGGTTGAAATTTGATATACAATCTTTACACCAAATTTTCAGATCTATCAAATTTTGAGTTAAATCTGCTCAGAAGAAGTCTGTTCCACTGTTGAAACATAAGTTAACACAATAATTACAAAACAAAGAGAGCTAGCTATACAGATAAAATTCGATACACAGATTTAACATCTATAGTACAGACACCTATGAAATTTTGAACCAAATCCAACAACGGGTTGACTGTCTGTCGGTTTTGGACATTCAGTAAAATGTAAAAGCGGCAACTCAAATACCCGAAGGTCAAATTTAATATATAAATATATATTAAAATTGGTATGTGACTTGTGATTACAAGAGTAGTTTTATGTCAAATTTTTGTTTCAGTCAGTTAAGAAAAATGCGTCTAAAAAGAAATTCGATTTTTGGACACTTCTAACCGCATGCCAGGAATTAATAGCCAAAAAAAGAACTCGTCAAGGATGGCACGATAGATTCAGTAAAAATGTTATATTCACGACAAAAATTAATATTTCGTAACTACTGTAGGCCATTGCCATGTAATGCTTTCTCTGGCATGGCACGTTTATTACACAATATGCGAGAAAGTTCTATTACACAATATGCGAGAGAGCTATTCCCGCTGGGTTTTTTCTTAAAACTTACACGAGTATTAAAAATGTAAAGTAGCAAAATGTGTGCATTTAATTATGAGAAAATTTTATGAAATTTGAAAGCAATCGCCAAAAAATAATCTCAGAGTCAGATATGACAATTGGAAAAAACCACTTTTACTTTAATAATGTATTAATATAAACTTCAGTATTAAAGTAAAAACTTGGATCACATTTCTCTTTTATATTTTTCATAATCTTTCAGACACCGAGAAATTTTCACCAATATCTAACAAAAGACCATTTAGAATTTCAACTTTTAACTAGAAACATTATATTACATCGATTGATACAGAAATCATATCAATTGAGTGCCCATCATATTAATAGCATCAATTTAGTTATCTAGTTTGGCAACATTTTAGTTTTAGTTGAATCAAAAAGTTAGATGAGCTATAATTTATCCATAGAAAATGAAGATATCATTTTAAATTATGTCTCCACAATAAACATAAAACATTTTTATTGACAATTTAACTCTGCATATTGGCAAAATTATTTGACGAAATCGGTCTAGTTATTGATGTAGGAAGTTGTGACAATGCTTGATTTTGTAATATATTTTGAAAATGGAAATTATATTGAGGATGGGGATGGGCGATCGTTGACACTGCATTCAGGGATCATAAACTTTCATATGAAATAAAAATTGGCAAAATCTGTTTAGTACTTTGAACTGAGGGATTCATTCATTGGATTTCCTTTTTACTTTAATATATATATTTCTATGGGTTTATATATTAAATGCTTGAATACTCTGAATATTAATTTTAAAAAAAGATACTGCCTAAATTAAAAACTTATAAATATTTACGCACCATTATCATTGTGCATTTTTAAGCTCTACTAAAAAAATTAGAGCTAAAAAAAATCGGAGCATAGAGTTAAAAAAAAATTAGAGCAAGTTTAGGAAGAAGCAATAATGTTTCTTAAGGAATTGTAACGAATTTCAAGCAGCAAGGCTATATATCATCATTGAATAAATACGAAAATTTTTGTCAACATAATAAACGTCAAATATACTAATTTTAAGAACATATAAATACGCATCATAACTTATTCGAAAAATAGAAATAAATCAATTAGAAGAAATCAATAAAAATGCCAACAAATGAGATATAGTTTGTTACATTGAAAAAATAATTCATTGTGCCAAGAGGTGCCAACAACAGCACCCAAAATAGTTTAAAAAAACTTAATTACCATTTAAACATCGCCAAGTATCAGCAGTGGAATCATAAACATTGTTTCGTATTATTATTGTTGGAAGAAAGAGAAAATCAGGCGCACTTGTGCAAGCAATAAATATATCAAATCCAAAAGTACTCTTTTGCAAAAATATAATAGAAAAAATTTAATGGAGATTCAAATCTCTAATCAGAGAAGCATGATAATATTTCCTTCTTAATTCTTTTATCTTTATTTTATTTTAAAAACTTACTCTTAGTTACAGCAGAGATAAATGCATGCACAAAAATGTATAGTGTCATTACAACATGCATGATATAAATAAAGACAATATAAAAGAAAACCTAAAATGTGCATTTAGTATAAAAAAATTAAAAATAAACTAAAAAAAAAAGAAGAGTATTGTTGCAAAATATACTTTAAATTATTTTACAAAATTTATTTAAATAAAAGAAAAAAAATTACGGAAAGAAAATCGTCATCACTGAAAATTTTATTTTTTGAATTTTAAAGTGAGATAAAAATAGAATTTTTGTAATAATATACACCAAATTTTGAGCATATTATTACAGAAATTGAGGAAATATTTTTAAATTTTAATTGATTTTTAACTTAAAATTTTATTTGAACTTCGAAAACTATTGAATTTTTAGAGAGTAGATATAACCAAGAATTAAAATGCAAATTAGTAGTTCTAAATCTAACGTTCTGTCTGAACAAATTTTTTCATCATGTATGATGCACGACTGAAATTATAGATAATATTCAGTCTATAAACATTATTACTTTGAAATTCTGATACAACACTTTAGCATCTTAATTCTAATTAAATAAAATGTTGTACAAAAGACTTCTTATTATTTAATTTTGAGTGGCAAACTACATAAATATATGATGTTTTCAATGGCAAACCGTAAAGTCATAAGAGTTATAATTAGTTTCTATTTGTATAAATGAGACTTCACGCTATTTGTGTAGCAGATTCAAAAATATAGTAAACAGTTATGTAAAAAATTGAGTTTAAATAAGAAAGTCCTAAAATGAGCATATAAAAAAAGGCACATAATTATTATGATTTATTCGAATGATGTAGAAAGAGCTTAATTATGTGTCATTAAAAAGAATATGAAGAAACAAACTGCTATGTTTTATAGATAAATTAGTTTGGATAAGAATAAAATTTATTCACAAATTTTTATCTTTTCACAAATAGCAGATAATGCAATTTTGGGACAGAAATTTACAAATACAGAGTAAACAACTGTTTCTATTCAAAAATAGTGACGAAAAGTTTCTTGAAGACCAAAGCCCCGAGAAAAAAAATTAACGGCATTACTTTTCATGTTCCTTTTCCATCAACAACTTCCTTACCCCCTACCTTACAACTAAAGAGAACTGTTACCACCTACTGCAGCGTGGGAATGTCTATTCCACACGGAATGCACTTCACAGGTTTCCTGCGAAGCCTATTCCATTTGAAAGGTTGCGGGGATTTATGTCAGCCTTAACAAAGTGATAGAAGTGAAAGCTAAGTATCTGAATGAAAGAACGGTATGCTAAAACACTTGTGTATAAGTAGGCATTTCTTTTCCAAGAAATAAGCTCATAGCTTACAGTTTGGATTTGAAATAGTGTAAAGGTTATCGTTGATAAAAAAAATGTTGGATATGTTAACGAAAGAATTATAATTTGCTTTAAGATCTTCTGAATCTGATGGCTGTTAGCTCTCTATTAGTGACAATATCTACGGATAAGCAAAACAGATAATAATTCATTTTTCTTACTTTATTTTACTTTTTTACTTTTCTTTTAATTTATTTAAATTTCCAAGCAGAACACTTATTTACATAAGCATTAAAGTAATTGTTATTTTTTTAATTAAAATTATTGAATCCATGAATCTGAAAGTTGATTTTATATTCCTGAAATGTATTACGATCATTTAAAGAGGAAAATGATTCGACTAATGGAAAGTTTAAAGTAGCTAAATAAACAGGTTTTTATTTTCCCGTATACGAAATATAGAGGAAATATTGTAATAGGCAAAAAATTCGAACTCGAGATGTTGGCGAATGTCCACTTTTCAGATCTTTCTGAATCCAAAAAACTATTTTTTGCATTATGATTGTTTGTCTGTGAAAACGATAACTCAGGAACGCTTCAAACGGGTCGTCTGAAATCTGATTTGTAGTTACGAATAAATTTACGGATTTTTTTCAAATTTTGAACGAAATTTATACACAAGAAGTCTGTTTAGCTAGCTGTACGAATGCAAGAGAACTCAATGATTTCAAAACGCAAAAGTGCTAAGTAGATAAATTTTGATAGACAGATTCAGAATCTAAAATATGGATATCAAATTTTGAAGCCAGTCCGTTAAATGGTCTGTTGGTCAGCATTTTTGCATGCATGCAAACGCAGTGATTTAAGTGAATGAAATTTGGTGTATTATCTTCAATATATCAAATTTTGCTATCAACTGGCCGGGTAAAAGGTATCCAAAATACATATTCTCGTGATAAATTCAAAATGCTCGATTTTTGCCAAAAACCTCTATTCCAAAACTATCGTTCACCAACATAACAAAGTATTCACTCAAGATTACCCAGGCTTACCCAAGGTTCCCAATTTATGAAGGGAGGGGATATTGGAAGTATGCTAGAAAGTTTCAGAGAGACCAGTTCCATTGGTACAATATAGGAGATTTTATTACATTAGTATTCACTTCTTGATAATTCATTTAAATATACTGCATTTAAGAACTTAATAGAATGTACTGGAATAATAATCTACAAAATGTCATAAAACCTATGTTGGTAATGGTTCTTTCACCTATCACCTAATGTCACAATACCTAGGGTATTGTGATAATTTGGTGAGGGAATGAAACTTTAGACGGATTCTTGGCTATCAAATCACGTTTCATTGTTACAACGTATTTTCTAAAACAGTCACTATATTGCTTCAAAGCAGGAAGATCTAGCAGCGCCTTTAAGAATAATTGATAAGAAACGCAAAATAAATGTTTAATAATTAAAAACAAATAAATAGCAATGAATTGGGAATTCTTTTCAAACTTTCGATGAGCTAAATAGAAATTAAGCTGAAAATTCTAATTTTATAATTATTTTCAATCATAATAAATTTAATGATAATTAATAGTTTTTCCTGTGAAAAATTTTTTAAAAAGAAAAAAGAGAGAGAGGCGGATAACAAAACGTTTAAAGCGATTTCCCTTCTTCCATAAATTCTATTGCCTAATAGAATTCTATCGTCTACACCATGATGGTAAGATTATATGATTTTAGACTTAAGAGGATGTAAGCAAACAAAAGACACTCTTTTAACTAAGTTATTTTATTTTTAAAAAAAGTTAAAATTGTAAAAAATGCAAGAATTGAGTTAGTTGTTGCGGATTGTACATAGATGGCGATCCCGCCTGTTATTACTTCCTGTTTGTAAACATCCACCCCCGTGAATGGGGACTTGCGTGGCAGGCACGGACCCTAGCGGTAACGGAATTTACCCTGAGCTTTAAACTCTGTTGTTATTGTTAAAAAAAATATCTAAAGGCACCGAGAGCTGGAATTTCTTCATTAAGCACCACCACTGACCACAGTTGCAATATTAGTAAAATCGATTTAAGAAACTATCCTGATCAGTGATCTTCAAGATTAAAAAAAATTATTCACAATAATTTTAGATAATCAATATGAAAAATAATTCAAATTTCAATTAGATCATAAAATTATTTTTTATATTAATTCTTGACTATCAATGAAGGCAGGCACATTTCTTTATAAGAACCGGCATGAAGTTCCAAGATTGAAAATCGCCCTCTTATTTTGATAATTTGGAGTGTATGGATTAGAATAGACGTCTATAAGCGTTAGAATAAAATTTTATTTCAGAAAACAACATCAAATGACATATTAATGCGAATGAATAAATATAATCATTACAACTCTTACATTTCTGTAAAGCAATATATAAGAAGTTTACAAGCTACATTTTTTTAAATATAAGAAAGCTCTATTTACCTCAGCTTTTTCGGTGGACGTGACGATGTTCTTGTCCTCCATTGTCCTATACTGGACATTATCTTCTCGGTTTCGTGAATGGAAGAATTCTTCACTTACTGCAAATGTGATCAAAGAGACAAAAACAATCAGAAGAAGCCCAGTTCTCCAATCAGTCCACTGCATCATCAGGTTAAATCTGCTTCTGTTAGCTCAAGACATCCAAGTGTCCAGCTGTATCGCATGCGACAGCACGAAACGTTGCCCCTAGAACGAAAAACTGCATTGGTAATTTTTGAACTTGAATTCAGTTTCAGATTTTAGCTTTTAAGGGTTTATAGCATAAAACAGCATTTCTCATTGTTTATAGATTTTTTTCATTTGCGATCATACTATTCTAATTAATATTTGATTATTGTCTAACCGTTACTTTATTTTCTTTATCAAGCATTGGGTATTTTCTCCCTTCACCTTTCTGGTATACTTATGCAGTAGTATGAATAGTACATTCGTAATACAGGGTGTTCATACAGTCTTTTTCTGATTACAAAACATTATTATAAAAGGATCATTGAATATAATAATGTAAGATTTTTACCATGAAATAGTCATATCCTTATTTTTTTTATTAACAGATAGCGCAATTAATGCAGAAATAATGATTTTACATTCAATTGTTACCAAAATAGCGTCAACGAAGGAAAAAGTTTAATATATTCTTTTGTACCATAAATTTAAATTTTAAGGTTAATACAGGACAAAGGATTTGCAACATCTGTATCCTGTATTAGTTGAAATAATTGATACTTTCAAAGTCCTAATCGCAGATGATTATCTAGTGTAACAGTCGAAACACTGGACAGTACTTGGTGCGATTAGGAATGCCCTTTTGGCATTCATCGAGTCATCAAATGCTACCCACATTGAAATTTACCGACATAAATGGTTTTATTAAAAACTTCATAAAAGTCTTTACAATATATCGAAAACAAATCCAAATGATAACAACTTTTTCACAATATCTTTTTGTAGAAAAGGAAAATCTCTATGACTACCCTATACAATGAAATGAATTGGAAATGTATTTTCTTTCCTTTGAACAATTGATCCCAAAATTTGATACATCAATACAATGATGTGAACAAAAATATTGAATAAAGTAGCATATATAGTTCAATTATATAATAACATATATAGATCAATTATATAGTAACATACATATTTCAATTAAAGTATGTATATAGTTCGTTAATATAATTCAATTAAAGCACACATTATAATCCTATTATTTTATAATCCAGAGAAATGGCATTTTTTTACAAACTTTCTTTAAAGTATTAACACTTAATCAATTATAATAGGTTACATTCATATTGTTTCATTAGTTCACTTAGTTATTTATAAACAACGAGCCTCTGCTTCAATAATAATACGTACAAACATGGATAGTGGCAGTCTGGAAACATGATAATTAAAAATAAATATATTTTCAAAAAGTAAATAAATAAATAAAGAGATTAAAAACTATGTGAAAATGTGAAACTAAACTATTAATCTTTTTAAAAGAGCGGTTTCACGTGTACTGTCCAGTGACGCAATATACATAAATCCATCACTGAACAGAAAGTGTTATTACCACAATTAGATTAGTAACATACAAACGAATCCCTAGTTTGCTGGTTATTTTTATCCAAGGAAATAAAATTACCTTTCTATTTACTCATATCAATCATTAAATTCGAAGTAAAATAGCATATAAGAACTTCGAAGCTGAGTAAATATAATTATTAAAATAGATTTTACCAGTTTGTTTATTATTATGCACCTGCTAGTAAATACTTAGAACAAGTTAGAAAAATATAGATACATATAAAATTTATATTGAGAATATATTACGAAAAAAATTCAGCTTTATCCAGATTATAAAATTTCAAATAAGAATGAATGCGATTTATTAGGGATATGCTGTACATTAATAGGCTTTAACAGAGAAAAAGAATTTAGTAGTGTTGAGAAAAAAAAATTCTAGAAGAATCTTGAAAAAATATCCATTACAAATCGCAACTTTGTGCTATGTTTCGTTTTTTATAACCAATAAAATCTTTATTTCGAACTTTCAAATAAAACCGGTATTATTGCAATATAATATCACTTTATCTAAATATAAAGGGGCATAATAATATTTAGAAACATGTAGCATAATAACATACAAATATAAAATCAGAGAATATCTGTAGTAATAAAAATATAAAATTATTATTTTCTGTCTTCTTGATTATTGTAACAGCTAGCTGATACATCTAATGGTGTATGGAAGGAAAATATTTTATACTCTTTATTAATAAAAAAAAGCCCTAGCTATTTACTTCTTTATCACTAAATTTTCAATGACCTTTTTCTTATGTTTCAGCACGTTACTGTGAAGAGCACCTTAAATTTGGCGATTCATTAAGTGGCCTCGCCTGTATTGATATTCATAGTAATTCTCTTACTTGAAATCGGGACATTTAGAAAGGGGGGTCTGTATAGATTGATAATAGATATTTTAAGACAGATAAGAGACCAGTCATTCAGATTCGCAAAACATGTCAGACAAAACAGTAACGAATATAATGCATAAAAGCATTATGTTAATTCTTATGAGCATTCATAATGCATAAAAACATTACGAGCATTCATAATGCATAAAAATATTATCCTCATTCATAATGCATAAAAGCATTATGCTCATTCATAATACATAATAACCTTATGCACATTTATAATGCATAAAAACAATATGCACATTCCTAATGCATAAAAACATTATGCACATTCATAATGAATAAATATATTATACTCAAAATTTGAAATCTTTATAATGTAAAAAATTATAGTTATAACAGATTAAAAGAACTTCTGAAGCTTATGTAGAGAAGTGGCGTGCTTAAAAAATTAAAAATATGCCTAATATCAGTATTCGACGGAATGGCAACTCGCAAGTAAATAAATAAAATTATTTAAAATATGTAAAATATTTTCGTTCATTGGGAAATAGCATTAGACAACAGAGCACAAGAGAAAAATATATTTACTAAACAATCAAGCATATTTTTAAATTAAAAAGAATTGACTTTTAAATTCATTTTTATGCTTTTTATAAGCTTTGTCAACTAAATTTGTAGAAAATTAATAAATAGTTTGGGTTTGTATACCGCACAAAATATTTATGAATTTCAATTGTATTGATACGAATTTAGTTATCTCCTTTCTTTAACGTTAATTGCATATTTTAAAATAATCAGATTTTCCAAGCGACGCACAAGATATTGAGAAGGAGAAAGATAGTGATAGAACGAAATGTCAAAAACCGTTATTGCCCTGGTTACTCTGATAACTATTATATATAGTAAATCCATGCTAATCATGTTCAAATGATTCTTAATTATTAATCAATGTAGGGTGATTCAATTCCATGCACGATAAAAATTAAGTAAGAAAAATCTTCAGAAAAGAAATCAATTAAAAAAACATTTAAAAATTGAGCTCTTAGTAGTATGATCAAATGTAGAATGACTATATATGATAAATGTTAGGAAAGAAAATTTTTCAGAAGCAAAAATAAATTTAAAAAATATATTAATTTATTTTTGTATTTTTAATATGTAGTTCTCGTTGGGAACTAGCATAGATAGACTATTCTACCTATAGTAAACGCTATAAGGGAAAATTCTTCAGAAGCTAAGATTATTTTTTAAAGTTTCAATGTTGAGTTCTCATTGGGAGCTAGTGCAAAACGATTGTGTTTTACATGTAACATATGTTAAGAAGGGTAATTCTTCAGAAGTCAAGATAATTTCAAAATTTTTCAATTCTGAGCTCTCATTATTAATTAGTATAGGATGATTCTATTCTGCACATAGTAAATGTTATAAAAGAAAAGTTTTCAGAAGCTAAGCTAATTCAATAAAATTTCAATAGTAAACTCTCATTGCGAACTAGTGTAATATGATTGCATCCAAAGTATGGTAAATACTACTAATGAAAAAAAAATTCTTTAAAAGCCAAGCTAATGCAAAATCTTAGGCACTGAATTCTCAAAAAGAATGATTGCAAGAAAATGCTCCAAATCTTAGTAACGCTAATTTTTAAAAATATATGAACTCCCATTTTTCCTATATTAAGATAATTTTATTCAATTTATTATAGAAAGCTGATTGCAAACTTTAAAATTTCCCAAAATGAACTTTTTACTTACGATTACGGATACTTAATGTAAATCTGTCCGATATACTTCATCTAAATCTGAGAAATCTTTCACATCTGACCACGAAAGTAAAGACCAGAGTACCAATCCATTCTTGTTCATTTAATTATATCCTCTAACTGTTTATTCATTGTATCACATATATGTTTATTTTATGGAATATATGGCTATTTAAGGTTGTATGATCCTTTATATTCATGACATGTTCTATCTAAATAGACCAGATACTAGGAGGATGTTTTACACATGAGTTTAGAATCGAAGATGCTGGTAGAAAAGATAAGAGGTGTTAGCAAAATCCAAAATAAATAAATTAGTATTAAATTTAATAAAATAATTAATTTTAAAAAATATTATAAAAAGAAATAAATAGAAAAAAACTGAAGAAGTACGCACAAATTGAAATGCGGGAACAATTATACAATTATATTAATACTAATTTTCTATATAAAAGTTGGGATGTCCCATTCAATCCAATGCAACTAATCACTTTTTGAGACAATCAAAAACTGAATAACCTTTACTTTCATTCATATTTAAATCGTTTAGCTCAGTTTTAAAAAATAATTTCTTTTTTTAAGTATGAGCTATTTGCTTATAAGAAAAAGTAGATATATTTAATCGGATAATGAAATTTTGCTACAATACTGAAAAAATAGTCGAAGTTTGTGATTGTCTGGAGTAAACTGAGACGCCTCCATAGAAAAACACACTTCCAACTAAAACAGTGGGGAAAAAATGATAATTGCAACGAAAAAATTGTAATGTATTTGTCAAATTCTAATGATTTGATGAAGTATTATGCAACTATTTTTAAATTTATTAATTTCTAATTTCCAATAAAAAAACTAAATAATGGAACGTGTCTGCCCGGACTCGTAAACGTAAATATTTACAAAAACTCAATAAAATTTTAGATAACATAAACGAATTTAATTGAAGATAACTTAACTGCGAAACCATAAGTTGCTTCCAAATTAAGATAAGAAAACCAATTACAGAAACTTACTTACAAAGAACGCCTTTACCGAGCCGAAATATATAGTAGGTCGACACCGGATTGGTGTTGCTACAGTAAACATTGGTTTCTTTGACCTGGCAAGTTGATTTTTAAGCTGATAAACTCATTTACAGAAGCGAGCCGCAGAAACTCTTGCCGGCCTTACTTGACGCATGGTTTTGAAATGTAATTTATGACTGAGTTTTGCATTGGTGAAACCAACCCATTAATCAGAAATTCGTTACAGAAAAAAAAAGAAGAAGACCACATACAGCTCTGGCGTTGTAAAAATTTATCATGGTTCTTAAGAACCCTACTTAACACAAATCCTTCAGATCATATATTCATTCTTCAACATAATAATCCTCTTCAGCGTAGCAGAATGAGGTTAAATGCTTCACTTGTCAATTAAAACATAAAGTCATTCTACCTGCTGACTGAAATACAAAATGCCGCTGAAAAGCTTACAAATGGCGCACGAAGTATGTTTTGAAGTTGGAGGAAATATTACATTTTTTTCACATCCCGCACATGGAACTGATTATCTTTTGATTTATTAATGTTATACTTCAAAAATCAGCAATGTTTCTTGTTTCACGTTTTGTGAGTACCACAAAAAAAGACGTCTTCTGAAGCAACAATTATACTACATTAAAATACTAGAAAAAAATTCTTTCATATGTTTGTGGCCAAAATTAATTATTAAGGAAAACGCAGTTGCCTGAATAATTTTTTAAAGGAAAATAACAAACAGTATGAAGGACAAATAAACGAAAGGGAGCATATACTTTTGAAAAAAAAATGTATGTTTAAAAAACAAGAATGAAAAAAAATAATAAAAATTATTTATATTAAAATAAATATTCTTTCATTTTATTGCGAGAGTACTTTCTTTACGTTAACTCGAGATTCGTAATAACCTCACTTGAATTTAGCTATACTTCCAAACATTTTTGAAAACGATTTGTTCTCTTTCAGTCAAATTGCTCTTTATTTTCCCGACATACTCATGAAATTACCATAAGGAATAGTATTATGTCAAAACAACATAATTTTGTTTAAAATATAAGTAAATTATTCGTTTACAGTTAAAATTTGGACGGCCAAAAAATGGGAACAAAATGATACCTTAATGGGGCTAAAATGAATTTTCGAATAATCAAAATTTATATTTTTACTTTTTATTCATTTATTATTTCCTTTTTTATCTTCATTTTGTCTAGAATTCGTATAGCATTTCCATTGTCAGCAAGTAACCTTCGGTAACCTTTGATGATTATTATGACAAATTATTTTTTTCCTGCGAATTCTGTAGTGCTCAGGTGGTTATAATTATACTATATAGAATTTACATTGTCTAGAATTGAAAAAAAAAATGCTCAAAATCAGTATAAAATGATAAATTGATGATCAACATAAATCAAAAATAGGAAGAAATGCAAATTTAATTTTTCATATTTAGAAAATTCAGTCTAACGTAACGTTTTCTTTTATTTTTATTCTCTCCAAAAAACATTTTACGAAGAAAAAAAAAGTTTATTTATTCTAAATTTTTCGTCGCATAATCAGCTCAAATTCCACAATGAAAACAACTTTTTCTTCGTTTATCTTTCTCATCTTAAGCGTGTCTAATCAAATGTTTATGTCCAAAAGGCCAGGAAACTTCTTTGGCTTATTTATCACTATGCCAGTATTCTAAATAATACATAAAATAAAACGACTGAGTATAAATTAGCTTCATCTTAGATAGCGTTTTTCTTTGCTGAAGTACAGAGAGGAATTTAGACCTCAAGTGTAATTTCCTTCAACACGGCCATCTTGAGTAATTCATTCAATTAGACGGAACGCACTAAATTCTACGAAATTGAACAGCGAGACAAATCAGCCTGTTCTTACCGTCACCAGGATACAGTTAAACGATGCCACTGAGGGATTCTTTGATTTATTCCGCCTTCTTCCTAAATATCTTGAGACTTCTTTTGGACTTGATTTGTTGGCTAGTTACAGGTCTTTTTCCGAAAAATTCTTTTCCCTTGGATATTCATTACATGACATGAATTACATAAGACAAACCATTGGCAATTCACTTAAATTCTAAAAATTCTTAAATGATTAATAAAACAGAGAGATTATTTATTAATGAAAAATAGTTTTTTTTACTCATTAAATAAACTTAATGTACTTGATTTTTGAAGTTTTGATGGGTTGGTTCCCTTATGATAAAATAGCCCTAGCTGAAGAGAAGGGAAAGATATTGGACAAAATCCAAAATAATAAATAAATGGAATAAATATAAAAATAACCAGAAACAATAAAATAGTTCAATTATTATTTTTTAAGCTGAAAATTAAAGAAATTTGTTATTAATATTATATTAATTCACATTGCTCTCATTAGGATGATCGTATTTTATGTATAGTAAAAATCTACAAAAGATATTTTTAAAAAATAAAAGAAATAAATTACAGTTAATACTTTAGTCATAATTTATGTTACTAATTATAATATTAGTTTTAAGGTAAAATCAGGGAATAAAATGAGGCAAAAAGTAGTACAGATAAACGTAATTGAATAAAGGACAACGAATTAATATATGCATTGCTTCAGCCAAACCAGTAACTTTATTTAAAACAAGGTAGTTAGATTTTCCAAATATCAGTTTGACATAACTTAGAATTTTTATGCTGGGAAAAGGAGACATGCGTTCGTTCTATTTAACTGGATGTGATGGGGGAAATCAAACTTGGTTATGCTGTGGAAAACGCATAATACAAAACTAATCATAGATTTGTTAAACATAATATAATTTATAAATTTAAATTAGATATCTATTATATTTTGGAATCAGTGACAGATTTAGATATCTTGCGGCCCCATGCAGTGCACAATATAAAATTTTTCTTTTAATAAATTTGTCACTTTAATGTCATAATTCAATTAATACAAGCATTATTTATTTTAAACTATGTTTTATTTTATTAAATATGTTTTTATTTATTAAAACGCATGACTTTATAGCTACACGTTTATATACAATATTATTTAAGCAACTTTACAATGTTTATGATTAATGTAATAATTAAACGAATGTAATAGAACCGATAGAAACATAACCCTTTTTGCTTGATAAAATATAAATATTATCCTAATATTTTATAATTCATCAATTTTTTTTTTTTTTGCAAATTTATCTACCTGACAACTAGGCTTATAATATCTTTTTCATGGATGTGCCTGCGCTCCACTCTTAAGTCCAATGACCCTACGAAGCTGTCTAGTTCGAGAGCAGCCACTGGATAGAATGAATACTAATTTCAGATAGAAATATCAGTCGAAATTACTGTGTGTTTGAATAGTTAAAAATTAGGGTAATATAGATAACAAGAGCAGTGGGAAATGATTTTGGAACGAAAGTAAAAATTCTGATTAGATGATAAAGTGCTGAGTAAAACAAAGAACATGGGAGGATTCCGTGGATGATTCAGATATTAGTTCACCAAATTGATATACTCCATCCACTTCAGAACGTTTAAGGTTTTTTTTCTTTTTCGTTTTTACATATCATTCAAAGTTCAAAGCAACGACAACAAAAGAAAAAAACTCCGCCATAAACCACTTGAAGTATGCACTTCAAATGATTTATGGTAGATTTTCAATTACACTTAGAAAGCATGTACCCAACAACGACACACGTCTTGTTTGACTGACAGATTATTCGTACGATTTTCCACAATTCTAACTTTAATAGAAATTAGGATGTAACGAAAAATCTTCATAAAACATATCATAACACATTTCAATTTTGGTTATAATTTTAATAATTTTTGCAATTTTCAACTCCATAATATTGTGAATATTAAGTAAAGTCACGAATGGTTACAATAGTTAAAAAGTATCTATATTTTGCAAGAATCTGGCGTTTTTATTGAATCCACGAACATCCTTTGGCGATTTTTTGGCGGTGATTAATCGTTCACCTGCGGCAAACAACACAAGTATCCATTTATATTTCAAACGCTGTTTTGAAATCACCTGTTGCGATTGAAATCAAAATTTGTCATATAACAATAAGACATGCGACAATTATAGTCCCAGCATCACTTGTCAAATTTCATTTATTTAAACTATTGCGTTTAATAAATACAATAGAGCAAGCGAAAGTACAGAACGACAAATTGTCACCCTTTTGATAGATTTTATTCAAAATTTGATAAGAATCTACTTTGAAATGCTAAATTTGTGCATCTAATTTTATCTATCAAGCTCTTTTTTTTAACTTATCGTGTTAACATATATTCGGACAGACAGACTTTCTCTTAATGGATTTCGTTTAAAATGAGATAGAAATTCACGAATTTAGTTATTTTTTTAAAGAAACATATGCAAAATTATATCCATTTAGCCCAAAGCATCTTGAGTTATGGTGTTTACAAGTAAAGATACATAAGTTTCCAAAAATGTATTTTACGGATTCAGGCAACATGGAGATTCGTTAAAATCTATATTTCGAGCTTTTCGATAATTTAAATACTCTCTCTTTGCAGATTTCGTATACGGAAAAGTAAAAACCTTAAGTTGAATATTATACTGCATAAAACAATCGAAATATAAAATATTTAAGTTCATATTCACGTTATATCATTCAAACCAAAAAATAATAAAAGTAATTTGTTGAGATATTAAGCTGTTCTTATGCAATCAAAAAATATATGTCATTCAGATATGAAATTCCCCCAAAACAAAGGCCCAATTCTATTCTCTCTTTTTCTACCATTATGAGAAAATTACTTTGTTAACATTGTTCCAAAATGAAATTTTTTCAAACTTCATCTATTCTATAAATAAAAATCTAAATCAGGCATTTTTATGCATCTGAAAATAATCGATAAATTTTTCCAAATGTAAAGGAGTATTATTAAGAAACCTCTCACTGGTGAAAGGATTGAGTTTACCTTTCACTTAACTAATAATTATTATTAAGCTCCAACATAACACTACTGAGCTTTACATTTTGAGTATTTACAGCATTTTATTGCAGTTGTTATTATAAAAACAAAACATCTCAGATTTTTTTCTAAATTTCGATGCCAGACATCATATAAATTAGAAAACACCGTATAAATAAGCTTAAACATGAAAAAAAAGCTTGGACACTCAGATATTTATGCCAAGTGAATGAATCTCAATGAAAATGAAATAATTTTTAAAAAATCAGGGCCATCCTAGGAATAAATTTTTTTAAGAAAAGTGAAACCTCTGATTACTTTGTATATAAAGACACAATGGATTTAAATTTTCTTTTAGGTCTTTGTTGCTTATTGATTATGTTACTTATCTTTCGCAAAAAATCGTTTTAATACCATTTGCCAAACAGAAATGCATATTTCATACACCTTATTAATCACTCTTTTTGTAAAAAAAAAATTGTATCTTCTTCAATGCAGTATTTACAATTACAAATATCGGGCTTTTTTTCAGATAGAAAAATATAAATAAGAACATTAAAAAGAAAGCTTACTTTGAAGTAATTTTATTCAATTGAATACTGGCATTATCCAAAGCCATAAAAGTAAATCACGCACATGAAAAATTTAACATGTCCGAACTTTCAAGCTCCTAGCATTTAGTTCAGGAATTAAAATTTGTCTCTGGAATAGTCTAAAGAATTTAGGCCCAGTGAAAATCTGCTTTTATTAAAAATCAGTGCATCTTAATCCTTTAAAGAATTTTTTATAAGAAAATTTGAGGTCAAAGCTATCTTTAACCAATATGCTTTTGTCTTCCATTTTAAAATAATTCTAAATTCTGTTTTATGCAAAAAAAATCGTTTGCATAATTAACAAATTGCCAATCGCAGAAATAGGAATATAATTTTTTTTATTTAGCATTTAATATAAATATATTTCCAATATATTAATACTATATATTTTTAATATATATTATTTAGCCTTTTTATAAATTATTATTATAGCAACATTCAGCAGTTATCTAGAAAATATACATTCAAATTAATAAATTTATAATTTATCAGTACAATCGCATATACAGGATGATAAGACAAAAGTAAAGATAATAATAACCTGTCTTTCAATATGCTAAATTTTTTATAATTGTTATATTGTTATATATTATTGTTTAATAATGTTAACCAGATTGCAGAAGCTAAATTAGACTGCGTTAAAAAATTACTTACTACTACTATTTTTTAGTAGTAAAGTACTAGGAAAGTTTATGTAATACGTGTCAGTGACACAAACAAAATATGTCTGTCATAAAATTTTTGAGACTTAAAAACTTGGGAAAAATTTAATTTTAGGAAGATATTTATTTCATCATTTTTTAGTTACTTGTTCTGTTATAGATACTACTTAATAAATTTAAAAAAATAATATGGATAAAATAATGAATTCCTTACATATGTTTATATCAAATATTTCTGTGAAAAAAAAACAGCTTAAAATTAAATAATATAAAAGAAGATAAGATATCTTCGCATTTATTTAGTGAAAACGATGAATATTTACTTCAAATACTTGTTTTGCTAAAATCGAATTCCTTTTCTCAATAGCATACAGTGATTCATAAATTAATCAAATGAACTCACCTTGTAGATGCCATGGGTATAAAATTTCTCATTATAAAAATGATTAATCACTGCTTTATTTTCACTTTATTTGTTAAAAAAACTGTAGTAAGTATTAAATTAGATTTTAAAAAATATTTTATGTGAGAGCTATATAATCAGTTTTGGAACGTAACAAACCGGAAGGCTTTAGTACAGCCCACTATATTTCCTACAAATAAATTTATTAGAAATAAAATATATTCCTGTCTAACAGTAACTTTTTAGACGTAAATATGCGCTTTTCTGTCAGATTATATCACGTTTCATGAGGTTCAACGTGAGCTTCGAAGTAAGGCGCGTGTAAAACGCGTACATGTAGTAAGCGTGGTAGTGTACATATAGACATAATAACTTTTTATTTTATTGCATTGTGTACAATAGTGAGAATTTGTATTGCTATGTGATTATTTATTTTAAGCGATCGTATAAGTTTACGACATATCGATTTTATTAAACCAGGACCTTAGCATCTAACACATAAGTCAAATTTCTTTGGTAATAAAACCTTTCTACTATCCGTTCTATGCCCACACAATATAATAATTCGAGTAAAGGTCGATAGAACGTAAATCTTTGACGCAAATAATGGAATAAATCAAATTGTATCAGAAAAGAGAGAGTTACCAATGTCTTATCAATCAAAAATAATAAATTACTGTACATTTTCTTTATGAGCTTACAGATCAAAATTACTTCTGAAATTTCTTCCGGGTTTCCTACTTATGAAATATAGGCAATGATATATTTTTTCAAAGAATAGACCAATAAAAATACTGGTTGCAAAAATTGCTTTGGTGATATTTGATGTGGATGGTGGCCATACATCGTGGAATTTGCCAGAATTATTCTAAGTTAGAAAATAACACAAGAATTAATCCCTAAATTTAATTAAATACAATTCTTGCAGATTAAACTTTCTTCAGAAATTTCTTCCGACTATTTTTAAAATTTTGAAATATAGAATTTTTTTAAAGAATAAACCAACAGAAATAGTGGTCGCGACGATTATTTTGGTTAAAAAGATGAATAAATTTGGATTAGCTAGAATTTTGATTCTTATATCAGCATTGAATTTAACTGTAGATTAATTAATTTGGAATTTTTATGAAAATATCCCCATGCTCTCAAATGTTTAACAGAAAACATTTAAACTGTTTTTTGCTGACCAATATATGTATATACATAATACTGTAAACATAATAATAATAATAATTTGTACTAGAGGATGAAAATTGATGATAAAGTGAAGCATCTACTATATATTTGCATCGCGATATAAGAGCAAATTTACAGAAATTTTTCCCTCCGTTAATTTTTCTAAGCAGATTCTGATAGGGATTTCTTTGACACATATTGGCTTAGGAAAGGAAATGCTATGCATTTTTGAAAAGAATACGTAGGTGTTAGGGAATTTTATCCCTTCGCTCGTGATATCGGAAATACACGAATGAGGAATTTTTTAGAGCGCGTGTTAGAAATGATGAAATAAAAAAAGTGCTATTTGGATCAGGAAATAAGAGAAAATTTTAAAAGGAAGCAGTTTGGGGGATAATTTAAGATAAAAATCAGGAAATTAAATATAATCGAAATTAAATCATTACGTGTGTGTGTGTGTGTGTGTGTGTGTGTGTGTGCGTGTGTGCAGAGAGAGCTATATGCTTTTTCTATTGAAAAAATATTTGCTTTCTAATAGCAAATCGAATTTCTGTTGCATTACAATAATCTTTAAATTCATAACCAAAAGTCTGTACATTCAGAGAAAAAATTCAATATAAAAATCACTTCTTAAACAACACAATATATGAAAATAAGGTCAACACTTAGACTGGAAATTTAAACGAAATATATCTAAAACAAAGAAAAAATATGAACGTGTTTCAACTTGAAAATCCGAAAGAGCACGATGTTTTTCTTTATAAATAGATTCTTAAAAATATACTACTGCGTAAAAATGAATAAAAATTTGTTTACCGATATGGCAGTGTAGTACAAAATTTCATACGATTGCAATAAAACGAATTTATCTCTGTGTAACGTAATTTGAAAAAAAATCACACTTTGTGGAAAAAGCAATATTTTATCTTTCTATCATAAATAAGCCTGTTAACTTTATTTTTAGAAACTAATTCGTGAGATTTCAGTTTTTTCAACTTATAGGCATTATAACAATGTAATTTCCCCAATTTTATGAGACAAAAATCGAAAAATCATTTTTTTTAAATACAAATTGTTCCATTCCTTTAAAAATTGATTAACTCATACCATAATTAAAATATTTTTGCTTTTAAAATTTTCCATGGATAAAATTTTTTTAATTTCATTAATCGTGGTTATTGAATTGCGTAAGAAAACGACCACACCGTTCTTCAAAGTTTCAATTAAAAGAATCTAAATTCTAACAAAACTCGTGATATTAATTCTTCGCTGTTAAGGATAACACAATATATTTGTATAATTTTTTTTTTCATTATTAGGTAGAAATCTCCCAATATTTTCCCACCACAATTGACGAAATATCTTTTATCAACTCTCTTACAATATTTGCTGCTAAATTAACTAAATAAAATTTACATATGTTAAAATAATTCCTGTTTCACTCATAAATGTAAAAACGATTATAGTAATTTTATTCTCTATTTCATATGGAGATTTCAATTATTATGAAAATATAATATAACTATTTACAATTAAATCTATGAAATTTATATTGATGCTTTCAATAATTAAATTGCGGAATAAACATTTTAAATAAAGCATATTTGTGCAGTTGTAAATTGAAAATCAGTTTTAAATTCTTCATCGTATAATTTCAAACGAATAAACACATCTAATCCATAAAACGATAAAATATAGTCACATGCAAAAATGCTTAAAAATAATATTAGCTTTTATAATGTACAACTATTTATTTTAATTTTAAAAGAATTATATTGAATTAATAATTATCTGTTTCAAAAGATCTGCTGCTTTTTACAATTATTTTCCCAAGAATAGTAAAGAATGACGAAAGAAAAAGCCGAAGGAATATGAACCAATGGTCGCCAAAGGAAGCTAATATTACAACAAAAAAAACTAATAATTGCAATAAAAGAATTTAGAGAATAGTGGAAATGAAAGTATGAAAGCCTTTATTTACTAAAATTAAGTTAAACATTTAAAATTGTGCTTCTTATATTGAATAAAATCGAAAAATATAAGGTTGAAGTAAAATTAAAATATAACATTTTGATCATCACAACAACCTTCTATAGTAATACATAGAGTTAAAAAAAAATTATTTTCTGGCAGGTGTTTTACGACTTAATGGATTTGATGTAAAGATGTTTTTATTTTTATAGCGAAATAATAAAAGGTACACTGAATCAATATTACTGCTTTTGCTTTTCATTTTATGAACAATTTAACCAGAAAAATCCTGTTTTCTTTCAAACAAAGATTTCCTTTTCTAGAGAAAATAATATTACTCGCATTCAAAAAAATTCGACTTATCTGTAAATTTTAGTAAAAAAAATTAATTAGATACGTTTTGCAATAAATACAAGGATTTCGGCATTATTATTTGTATATTGTTATTCATAGTAGCAGATTTATTATTTTACTGCTCTACTATTAGGCCTTTTTTAAAATAACCTGGCCAATTTAGTCTCAAATTTCAACATGTTTTTAATTTAATGTCATGTTAATTAATGAGTTTTTTAAGTAAATTTTTGCATAGTAATTTAATGCATAGTTATTTATTTGTAATGACTCATAATAGCCAGTATTCACGTTTTTACGTACGATGTTTTAAGAAAATGCTGGGTATTTATGATCTACTTTATAATTAAGCGAATGTAATGGAATAAAAAGGAACATGATCAATTTTACTTGGCAATATTTATCTAATATTTCAAAATGAAGATTTTGTTAAAGAAATGACAAGGATTCTTGGTTGATACTTAGCCTGTAATTCGCCCTTGGTATCAGAAGGTCAATGAATGATTAAAAATGACCAGATAACTCTGATTAGCCGAGATAATCCAGGAATTTGTGTCTTTTCATACCCTCCGCCCACAATAAAAAAAAAAACGTTCCGTGCTGCTCACTTTTTTGCTTTTTCGTGTATGAAGAATAGAAAAAATATTGTAATTGACAAAAAAAATTTTGAACTCGAGATTTTGATGAATTTTCATGTTTTAAAACTTTTTTGAATTCGAAAAACACATTTTGGCATTATGTTTGCTGTTTATTTGTGACAAAGATAACTCAAATTATTATTGTAATGTTTCGAAAATTAGAAAATGACTCATTATGTTAACTTTATTTTAAGATTAAATTATTTATTACAAAAAAAATGAAAGAAAAAAATTTTGCTCGGATAAAGATTTGAGATTTTAATGCACTTCAGCTTTACCGTGCAAAATAAAAGTTAATCATTTTAGTATTTGATCTACGAAATGCAAAATAATTTTGTAAAACGAAGGAATAGAACTCAAAATTCTAAATGTCTCATAAAAAAACTATAAAGCAATAACGATACAAAGCTTGTTATTTTTATAATAATAAAGCTTTATCAAAAATAGAACTCAATCTTTGTAGATATTTGTAGGAGGAACAAAAGTTTATAAATATAAATAAAAGTATATTTTGGAAAAAATTGTATTTCACAAGAAAGTACAAATTTCAATCTAAAACTGACAGCTTTAATACTAAACTATTACGTTTAATTTAATTTTTATATCTATGATAATCGTAAAACAAAGAAAAAGTTGAAATTTATATATTATATTCCATTCTCATAAATTCTTCTTCCACTAGTTATTACTTTCAAATGTCTATATTTTGTCTATCAAATTAATTTCTATAGTAAAAAATGTATTAATATTTAATTTAAAATTAATTATAATATTTAAAATTAAATTAATTTTTCTAAAGGCATTTAAATTATTAGAAATTTAAGAGGCCAAAGAATTTTTAAAAATAAATTCGGTGTCTAAATAAACAACAAACTGTAAGGGAAAAGGGCATTTAAGATAATGAAATATTACAATCCCATGGCATTTTTACAACCATGGCTATGTTACAGTAATGAACAATTTGTAGCTCATGCTATATTTCATTCAAATTGCTCATTAAATATTCTAACCATCGAATTAACTCTTATAACCAGAAATTTATCAATCAGTTTAATTTAGAGCTTTAAAAACACAAATCATTCAAAAACTTTACATATAACCTTGACATCATTTTTTTATCAAGGTCCTCCAGAACGTCTTTATGGACTATAAATTAATTCAAAATGTCTTTAATACCCCATACCAAGACCATAAAAAGCCAAATTTAATTATCTTCGCCAACTCTCAGCCACTTGGCATGATTTATTTCCAAACTGGGCGAATCTTCGACAACTTCCGTAAGCGAGTTGCATCACCAGAATATAGCTCTCTGGTCTTTCAACAATGCATGTAACCATAAGAATGACTTCTCACCCGTGATGCAACACACAATCCTATCTTCCCAAACTAAAAAGATCCCCATTTGACAGCCAAGCAACCGTAAATTCTGAAGCACCCTCAAGTCCTATTTATACATAAAGAAAAAAAGACACATGCATAAAACGACCAGATAAGATGCTATAAACACAGTCAGCCCAGCGGGTGCTACTTATGGCAAAGACTCTGGCCGATAAGAAAAACTCATCCTACGCTATCCGTGAGGTTTTTCTTTGTCCCTGTCGCTCGTTAAGCTGCTGTGACGAGCTGTGGCATTTCGTTTTATTGTGACTGTCATATCTTATTATAGACAGCCACTTCGCACTCAGTGAAGGAACTGTGCTCACGCCCATATTGGGCTGGACGCCCATGGAGGGGAAGGGTGATACCAGAAGTGAATTTTCTCTTCCATTATAAGTAAATGCAAATCCTATAAAGCAGTGGATGGTGGTGGAATATGAGAAAAGATTACTTTCTTGTTTTGTTTTTGAAAGTGATGTAATAATCTTCTATCCATATTCGATGTAGGAGCGTTTGTGAGACATGTTTCAATTATAACCTTAACTTTTTTTTTTATACTCAAGGTATAAGAGGAAATATTCTATTTGTCAAAAATTTCAACATCTAGATTTTGATGAATCATTACGACCTATTTTAGATCTTACCAGAGTTGAAAAAAATCCTTTGTTGAAATTACATCAGCGCACATAATAATTCCCTCGAAAGTGAAACAAGCAAGAAAAACGAAATTAAATAGAAGTATGAAATATATTATTTTTAAAACCAGCGTATAGTCTTTTGTCGAATTTTAAACTCAATCCATCCATATTAAGTCTGTCTATATGTATTTAAAGTTCATTTGACCACGATAATTTAAAATCGCAAAAAGTTATAAACATGAAATTTAGCATGGGTTTTATCACCAGAATACACAAACTTTTTCTATTTCTCTGCTTGCACGCCATATATATTATGACTACGATAACTCAAAACCGCAAAAAAATTAAAAGGATGAAATATAACATTTGATTTCACAACCATAATTGAAAAATCTGTGCTAAATTTAAGCCTCTCTGTCAGCTCAAAATGTGCATGTGACCGTGGTAACTCAAAACTACATAAAGATACAAGGATAAAGCGTGGCACATGGTTTACAACTTTAGATCAGTACTAAACTTAAATCTTTGTACGACATGTGATTATAACCAGGATAATCCCAAATTATAAAAAATTAGAAGGATCAAATTTACCAAACTCATTCTTGCTAGACTTGTAGATTAGATCAATCAAGTGGATGACTGACAGTCTGTCTACCGAGTAAATGTGAAAATAACTTAAAAATATGAGATAGGCAAACGAAATTCGATAGATCATTTTGAAGCTAAAATTGTTGGCCTATATCAATTCTGGACCCAACTTGTCAAAAGGTAAGATCAAATATTTAATTTTTTTGCCGTTATATGATGAAAGTAACGCTCAAACTTGTGTAAATATATGAGAAAATTGTCGGAAAACACTTTCTCTTATTTACTACTAAACACTAATGGCGATTTGTCAATTGAGAAACAACCAGTATTGGAAATTTTTTTATAAAAGTAGCTTTTGATTTCTATTAAACCAAAATGTTTTATTCAATACCAGAATGCATTTTCTGCATTTCAAAACCCTTAAATGAGTAGGATTTAATGTT
This sequence comes from Argiope aurantia, assembly GCA_026543865.1. Lineage (NCBI taxonomy): Eukaryota > Metazoa > Arthropoda > Arachnida > Araneae > Araneidae > Argiope > Argiope aurantia. The sequence continues at coordinate 101,257 of JAPMOR010012472.1, read as the reverse complement.
CATTTGAACTATTCCATTCGTAGTTAGTAACCAGAACCCTGGTTTAAAACAAAATTACTATATAATTTTTTTTCTGTCAGCGAAAAAATCAATTATCTTTTTTTAACTGTAAATGACAATCAGAGAAAGGAAATAAAAATGAAAATCTTTCTCATTTATGCGTTATTTTACCAAGCGCAATGTGTTATTTTACCAAGTCATTTCGAACTCAAATTCAGATATTTTGAGCTGCAGTAAACAGCAGTTTAATTTTTTACGCTATGGATTTACTTAGCATTCTAATTAGATAACATATCATATTTGGGATTCTTATTGTTATTTTAATCTTTATAATAACTGAAAGGATACTTTAGATATTGAAGTTTTCCGAAGTGATATTTGAATTTTAACTTAACTAATATTTTCACTTAATTGTATATATAAATATTAAAAATTCAATAATTTAATGCACTTATCAGTTACATTATTATAACGCAAACGGTTAAAGCTGTATTTCAATTTCAATACTTCAGTATTTCAATAAAGCAGTAAATTTAAACTTCATGGAACAGTGTTAAGTCTACACAGGCAAAAAATTAACAAAATTTTTGTACTTTTAATTACATCAGATAATCAAAATATCACTTAGGAAAATTAGATAATCATTATAATATATAAAAGCATAAATTTTTGAAACGCAAGGAAACTTACCAGTACGAGTCTCTAATACTATTAATAAGCTTATATAAACATTTTTATGATGAACAGGTACACCGCATAATATTTACATTTTGTTCATGCAAGCTTTGTTCTTGTAATTATTTATTCCAACTGAATGTGCAATAAGATCACAATTTATTCTGTTACATTTAAAAATAAAGCTTATGCCTAGATAAAAAAAAAAAATGTAAATCCCGAGTACTGTACAAATCGTTTCATTCTTGCAAAGTGCTTGATGACCCTGGAAACAGATTATTTCAAAACAATGAAATATTTCGAATGGTGCCAAATTAACATTAATATAATATATAATTTAAATTCCATTGAAGGAATTCCATTAAGGAAAAACAAAAATGAAACTTTTGATATCGAAGATTAATAAATAAGTTCATATTACGAAGATTTCAGTAACGACTTCTTCGAAAGAACAATAGTGTAAGGTGTTAAGGTGTTCAATGAAAACATTATCAAGTATCTTATTAAATGGCATTGTTAACTATATACTTTTTCCAGAATGGTTTTCGCACTCTATATTTCTCAATGAGCACAAAAGTTTCTAAGAAAATGAATTACTAATAATTCACCGTTCAACCATTTGCCATTTAATATGCAGATCTAAATAAGATAAACAATTAGTAACTTACTTTAAACAAAGAATAATTGTTTTTCTTGTTAATTTCATTAATATGGCGCAAATTAAAATAGAGGGTAGAAAATTTTTGTATGAAATCTGAAGTAAGAAAATCTGCCATTTTGTTCATAACAATTTTGAATAAAAAAATTCAAAATTTCTACTTCAAATGAAAACTCTTCGAGTTCTGCATCTAGGAAAAAAATATTATACATATTTCTCAATAAGCCTAAAATTTATAGGAAAATTAATTGCTGATAATTTTTCGAGTGAATGAATCATTGATCTAGATCACATAAAACAATTAGCAACTTCCATTTGATAAAGAATAATTATTTTTCTCATTAATATGACGCAAATTAAAAGGGCTGGTACAAATTTTCGACATAAAATCGGAAATAATAGAATCAGTCATATTTTTCACAGTCTAAGAAGTAATAGCTTTTATCCAAAAAATTTTCTTTGCATGAAGAAGAAAAGTTCTACATTTAGGAAGAAATATTCATTGATATTATGATTCCAACTTTAATTAGGAATTATTAAGCAATGAATTTGAAAGAACAGTACAATTGAATCATCCTTAGAAATGATAAGAGTTATCTGTTAGGAATACTTTTAACTAATGAATATGTTTAAAGTTTATAGACTTTTAAAAATGAATAAAATAACTAATAAAAATGAATATTTTAGATCCTTTAATATTTTAGCATTCTATATAAATAGGGAAACGTTTGGGGGAGATTTTACGTACTTTTTGATTATTTTGTTGATAAAATAAAGAATATTTTGGAAATAAAATTACCGAATATCCAAGCTTTTAATTTTGCATTCTATGTTCTAAAAAAATCGCATTCCTCGCTTTAAAGTTAATGATTCTTACTCAAAAACTTAATAATAAATTTACAGAACAAGAAATGTGTAATGTTCTGAAAAATTCACATATAATATTTTATCAAAAGGATGATGTGGTCAATTTATTTTAATATATAACAGCAAATCTTAATCGTAATTTCTTGGAATATTATTAATTTTTATCATATGTAAGATTTTGGTATCATTAGTGTGGTTGATAAAGCAGTTAAATGATCCGCTTTTCAAAATTTTGTCCTTCCTCGAACACCTGCTATTTACAACATCAATAACTTTCGGATCAGATTCTGAATTATAGGCCATCAAATTAGGTATCGGTACACTTTTCAAATATTTTTAGAACTTGGAAACACAAACAAAGCTAACTTTTCCAGCAGAAGTAGCTAAATAATATAAGCCATTTTGTAAGATAATGCATGTGATTATTAAAAGAAATTTATAAAGAAAGAATATGTTTTTCTATTCAAAAAGCTATTAATGAGGCACATGGTATAAAATGCTATGTTAAAATAATGAGAAAAATGTAAGATACTATATAAAATAAAAAATAATATTTTACTAATATTTTAAATAATTAGTAAAATTGAAGAACTAGTCCCCCAATGCTAACCGCTAAATCGATTTCTCCAATTTTTATTTCAAATGATAGCTCATATCACCTAAATACCGCAATGACTGTTTATATCTTTTCCATTCTGTATTTTTTAAAAATATCGCAAAATAAATTTTTTCGATATTTTTCAGCCTTTAGTTTCACCAGGTAGGATGATTTCGTCAATTTTACTCGCGATTTTGCTCTATAATTAAATAATTAGAATATTTTACTTTTATAGTACAAATATAATTTTAAATACCTTTATTTAGTGTCATAATATTTAATCCATCAAAGGTGGTTTGCAGATTAAATTAACCCTATTAACTTGATGGAAAAGCAGCAGTTTTTTAAAAATGGTTCATATAACTGAAATTTTAAGATTTATTATTTTCAATTAGTTGCAGTGAAATATGTGGCATTTCTTTCAGAAAAAAATTAAAACCCTTTATTGCTAGAAAATAAAAGCCGCGAATACTTTTTACATCTTTTTTTTAACACAAGTAAGTATCGAAAAAATTCCATGGCATTTTTCTTGTGCAAATACTCAGAGCACATCGATATTTCTATTTTAGCAGATAGATATAATTGCTTTCATATTTTATTTTCCTTGCAAATATTTGAACTCATTACTATTAAATTACTTAAATGCTTTATCGTGTGCAAAAATCCATTAGTTCATTGAGCTGATATTCGCTTCATATAATAAAGAACGGCATTTTAAAGGCATTTAATGTCAAAAAGAAGTGCTGTAGGTTGATTCATAAGATTTTTATCTCATGCAACTGCTTTTAATTTGTTACGTAATCTCTTTGAACGTCAGTGGAGCTAGAATGTGCGTAATAAAAATATGGCCTGACAATGTAAGTAAATAATAAGAAAAATAAATGCAATAAAAAATTAATAGAACTGTAAACTTGAAAATTAAATGAACATCTTTTGTCTAGACTCAGGTTCTTTTAAGAGATTTTCTTACTCCTGACCTCTTTTTTGGAAAAAACACACACCTAGAAATATGATTAAACCTTTCAATTTCATTTTAACAATATAATTGTAAAAGATGGATACTATATGTATATTATACTATGCATGATGCCATATACGTTACTTAAAAAAAATCATTTTAAATGTTATAAAAATAAAGTTACCAAATTAAGCACATAATTACTTGTTGAGTAGTTACACCTCAAATATCAGTATTGACACATTTTACTTACTTTACTTGCGTAATACGTTCTAACGAAGAAAAAATTTCAAAATTTTATTAGATTATTTTAATTAATAAAAAATTAATGATAATTTTAATGTTTAAATAAGCATATTATCGCTCAAAACCCGCCTTTACAACTCTTTGAAATTCTAAAAATTCATTTTTCAATGTTAACATTTGCCTTTTTCTGCATTTTTTTAAAAACTTTCTAATGTACAAAGTATGGAAAGAGAAAGTATTGTAATCGTCAAAAACATTCCACCTTGAGATTTTGATGAAATTTCAAGTTTCAGACCTCCTCAAGTTCGAAAAACACAATTTTGGAATTATATTTGTCTTTGAACATAATAAATCAAAATATCTGAGCTAGAAGGATGAAATTTGGTATACGGTTTTTACACTAAACTCCATTCAGAGGAGTCCAAATACAAATTAACGCGATAACTATAAAAAGAGGAAAACTGGATAGAAATTTTTTTTAACAGATTTAGCATCTAAATTATAAATAGGTATAAAATTGAAAAAAACTCCCCATGTCTATCCTTTTATATTTTGCATGCGCATAAAAGAGATAGCTCAAAAACGCAGTAGCTTAGATAAATGAAATTTGATATGTGATTAACACTTAAAGTTATTTGTCAAACCTTTCTTTCAATCGGTTCAATCAATTCCGAAAGACACATTCGATTTAAGCATATTAATCGCATACCAACGATTAATTGCCAAAAAAAATCACTAAAGATCGCACACTAATTAGGTATTTCGTGATTATTGTTCGCTACCGTCATGTGGTTAATAATACACACGTACGGGTTTTTTCTTTACTTTATAACGAAACACATAAATCTCATGTATGGGAAAAAAATCAGAATACCCATAGTATTCAGTGACTTCTCAAAGGTACCTTAATTACATGAGAAGATCGGGAGGGGGATACTATAATTATTGCATAGTATGCGAGAGAGTTTTTGGCAGTATACTCTAGTTGATTCTTTTTTAATTTCGACATTTTTTTTATAAATAATTTTTAAACTTACTCTTTTGCAACAATGTTTTACTTTGCTCGTGCAACAAAAATTATGAATAATCAATGCAAAATCTTTAATAGCTTTCGTGAGTCTAAATAAAAATTGAAACTAGACTTTTCAGTTTGTTAATAACTAACTTTACTTTCAAGACATCATCAAATCCTTAAAAAAAAATAATGTTTATAGACTGTTATTTGTTCTTTTATTATGTGATACAAAATTGTCACAAGTAAAATGCAACAACTGATGCAGTCTAGCCTAAAAATAACCAAGTTATGATGTTTCGAATTTACTTTAATTCTTTTGGTTCTCTTTTAATATCCTTCTAGATATTTAAAACATAACGCTTAACAACATATGTATACTATTATAGTGAAAATTTATCAACAATTAAAAAGTAGGAATTGCTTAAAAATGACTTTGTAAAGCCTCATTCACAAAATCATGCTGTAAAGCCAGCACATTACGATGTAAAACAATAACTATTATTTAATTCACGAACGGGGTTGTTTTTCAGTGACTGAAGATAAGTTTATGAAAGAAGTTAGGGCGGTTCTTTTATATGAGATGCTGGAAGTTTGAATCATCAATAATTTGAGGCATGAGCCCCACTATCACTCACTTTAAAGTGAACAAACCCAAAGAATCTTCTCGGAATCAACTTTCAATTTTTTGAGCAATAAAACAGCAGATTATATGTTTTTGCGGTTTTTGCAGATACTATTTATAGACTTTTTATTGCAAATTTTGCAGCAGAAAATCTGAAACAGAAGCTGAAAAAAGATTGTGAAATGAAGCGTGAATTTATTGCGAGTGTCGTGGTTTTGCTATATATAAAAATCGCAGCTCTGAAATTTGCTATGCTAAAGTAAATTTCAATAAATAATGTTAGCTCTGATAATAAAATGAAGGAAAAAAGATTTTGGTGTTTTAGTGAACATATAATTTAATTTAGAACTACCAAATTTGGCACAAATATTCTTTGGAAGTTAGAAATGCATACCTTGGAGAAATTTTTGAAATTTTAATTAATTAAAAATTAAACGAGATTTGGGAATTAATTAACCCCTTCAGTCTAAATCTAATTTTTACAACATTTTAAAATTTCAAAAAATGTCTTTTTAATGATATCAAATTGGTTACCATATAAATTCTTTTCTAAATTGTGACAATAATTTAAAAACTTGTTTATAATGCATATAAATGTTTTTATGAATATAATTTATCGATTTTTTTGTCGTAGTTGTATGTAAATGTAGAAGGATTCTGTTTATTACCTACGCAGCTTACACGTAGAATCAGACGTTCAAATTATGTTGTCTCACGAAGCATCAAGCGATTTGAAATGGATTAACGGTATATTCAAATTTTTAATAACGCTAAGATGTTATAGAATTTGACTCCATGTACACTCCAAACAGAATAAAGAATTTCTAAAAAACACAATTATGAAGTCTGTAACAATTAATTACTTAAAAATATTTAATATGTCGTTCTTCTATCCAAAGCATTGATGCCTTACAAGGAAGCTATCCATACAAGGATGCCATACAATGAAGCCAGATATCGTGCTCGTCTGTTATCCAGATTGTCACAGAATAACAGTCGAAACTTGTAGAAAATCTCGTGCTCATTGGCAAAGTGCTTAAGTAATGTAAAAAAAAATTTTTTTTACTTGTAATGCACTTCAGATAAAAATATATAATAACATTAGAAGTTATGTTTCTTTGCCATAGGACCTTCACTATCCATAATTTTAACGAATGTTCTATAAAAACTAAGTACTAAAATCGGATTGAAGCAAACAATGATTCATTAACAGAAAAAAATAGTACGATGCCGAATATAAAATAATAAAAAGTGAAGATCTCAGTTCAATGTCCTGTGTTATTTATGCAGCACTTGCAGGAATATTTTAAACTCTTCTTAGCGTAACATACGGTGGTGGACCCTTATATGTTTTGATACCAAATGACTATTTAAATTGTAAATTCGGCTATCAATTAACTCCAGCTTTGTGAGAATAAAGGCATTCGACTTCGTTTCTATTTTTTCGGTTTAAACGTACATTTCTATCTTCATGTGTCAGCGTAATTTTAAAGCTTTTCCATCCTGTAAAACTCTTAGTACATTCTGCAAGGGAAGTAGCACAAAGGATGTGTCAAAAATTAGTTTATATGCTATTGAAATGTTGGTTAATACATTAAGTAAAATGATGCAAAAATGACGCCAATACACTTCGAAGTAAATCTAGAAATTACGTAGCATAAGACTTGCATAGCACAACTGAAATGGTTTTCTCTCTTCTTCTCTCTCGATTGATTTTCTTCGTATTATTTATAATAATTATTTTTTATTTCAGATAAATTTTGAAGTTCGTCATATTCCATGAACGATGGATATCCAGGATTTCGATATCATTTACTTCCAGTATTTTTTTTCTAAAGTAATATGTAGCAAGCATTTTCCAATGAGACCTCCCAATTTTGATATTTTTTTCAATTTGTGCAGCTTTATAAAGAATCATTATTATTTATTTTTTAAAAAAATTAGGTATAATGAAAATTTTATTTGTTATGAAAAAGATCTGAAATAAAAGGATTTGATGGTATTTGAATATTTCTTTATTTGGAATTTTATTCTTATTCTTAAATTTTCAATAAAAATTTCATTCTTCTACAATTTAATGTTTGCAACAATTGCAGAATACATCAATGTGGCGTCTTAAATACTGCGCTAAAACCGAAAAAAAGAGCAGAATATTTATTTTTAACAGCTGAGTAAATATCGATAATAAATTGGATATATAAAATTATCTCAGAAATTTGTTTTCGCCAACAGAATGAATAAAAATATAAGCATTCCAAATAAACATCTTATTGCGTTCTATAATAGTTTAATAATGATCTTCCCTTGTTTTATAAAGAATAATTCCTATAATTGGAATTATTCTTTATTAATTTAAAAAATAATTAAATTTCTAAATAACTTATTAAAAATAAAAATAAAATTCATTTCCAATAATAGGCATTTTCAGCTACAAAATCAAATTAGAGGTCATATTATTCCTTACAATAAAATAAATATATATCTATATTAAGTTACAGTTCAATTTAATTAACTTCCTCCCCTCTCCCCAAAAAAAGTAAGAACTATGAACTCAATACAAGAGATGATATTCATTCTTACCATATTAGAGGTTGGGTATTGTATTTTAGTTGGAATAAGGCATTGAATAAATTGGACGAAACAGTTTCGGTTTCAGACTACTTAGGCCTGGGTCGAGAAATGTCCTGAATTGAAACCGTTGTTCGGTATGAATCAGGAGATTCTTGATTCTACACTTACAGTTTTGTTGATTCTACACTTAAATTTTTGGGCTAATAGTTCGCTTTGTAATATTTAACAGCCCCTGGGTAAAAGTTTCAAAAATCCGGAACAACGGAAATATAAGAGAAGATGCCACAAAGAAAATAAAGATTTGAAAGACCATGATAATAATAAAAAAGAACATTTACGCAATATTGAAAATTGCGTGATGAATAACTAATCTTAATTATAATTCTATATTTTCTTACTTCTTATATTAAGGCGAAAGAAAGGGGTGGCAATGAATTAAAGGTCACAGAAGCCTATAAGCAAAAACTGAAAAACTAGAAATTAAGCTTTAGTGAACAATTTAAAAAAAATGTAATATATAATATCAATTAGGAAGGGGTACGGGTTAGATTGAGGGGGGAGGAGAAAAATGCCAAAAATTTACACACGATAAAATTGCTATTTAAAAACAAAAGGAAAGACATCATAAGTAAATACTTTATAAGAATTCAACAGTTTATTCTTCAGTATTTGTCATATTAAAAGGCAAACATATTCTATGCATTAAAAATCATAAAGTGCTCTTCAAAAATAAATTTTTCCAAAAATTAATTTTAATTAATTTTTTATAATGAACTATTATATGGTAACTAAAATATGGGGCAAAATGACTCATTTAATTCAAATTCGCCACATTACATATGGTTACCACAAAAAAATGAAAATCAGAATTATCCTGAGAACTACTATCGACTCTTCTGGTCACTACAGAAAAATAGAGATTTAAAATAAACATTTTTCTCTAAAATTTTGAAAATGTAATCTAATTAATGGACATTTTACTTTCAACTAAAATACGAATCAATCTCAGAGACTAAATTAAAATTTATAACAAAATTGGGCACTTTTTCAATGCAAGACAGGCAGTTAAATTTCAGAACAGTTAAGGTCTAATAGTTTCAAAAGAAAATGACCTGATAAAAAAACAAAAACTAGACATCTAAAAAAGTCATACACGATATTCACTACCTGTTAAAAGAGTAATCTTCACACCGTATCTTGAAACATCAAGTATATGTTGCACAATATTTTCCAATCAAACTTTATTTCTAGTTACTTACGTAACATTTTATTCATTTGTGAACTTAAACTTTCAAAAGATGGATTTAAAAATAATCCAAATATTTAAGAAATTGAACTTTCTACTGATGTCTCCAATATTATAAATTTGAATATAACAAGTGAATTAACTTTTAGAATAGACTTCACAGTAGCTTTTCAGTATTAATGGTATTGTGCCATTACCCTTCATTAATAAAGTAATTAAACGAAGAAAATATCCATCTTTAGCGAATAGCTTGTTCGACCAGAGTATTAATTTTCCCAGCTAAGCTGATAATTCGGAATATATACATTTAAAATTTCACACAATGATGTGATAAAATTAAAAGATATAAATATAATGAAATTTGTTTTCTACAAATTATTGCGCATACAAATTAAAAAGCGTATATACTACGAAATAAAAGCGAAAGTGAAAATTCTATCTCAAATGAAAGCAATCATAATTCAATTTCAACCCTGACTGCAACACATAATTTAATAGCTTTACAATTTCATAGAAAAACAGAAACATTGTTGCAGTTTATATAATAAATTTAATTTTAAAAAACTGTTTAAAATTAGAGAAAAATATACAGCAATAAAGTTGGTATGCTTGAAAATGTAACTTTTTTTTCTGATTTAAGATGTATAAAAATTATTTTCGTCAATTATTATTTTCGGATAATAGAACTGAAAAAGACTAAAAGTTTATTTAATCTTAATTAACTTTTTAACACTGGAAACGACCTTTCCCTTGTTTTGCCAAATTCCCTCAATATCGGAGAAAAAATTGTAGATTTGTAGAAAACACATATAAATGAACATATGACTTTATATACAGTAAAAATGTAATCAAACACATACAAGAACATATAGAGACATATAAGATAATAACTTAAAAAAATTTTCCCATTTAAAAAAATAATTAATTAATTAATTTGAGCACAAATTGCCATACTATTCGTTGCGAACATAACTCTGTTACAGATTGAAAACACTTTATGAAGAAAGTATTTTTTTTTCTAAAAACACTATTTCTTACATTTATGTGTTTTACTTAATATATGTACGTATATAAAGAACGGAATTTCTAAGATATTACATTTCTCTCCTCACAAAAGTGAGGCCTTATACTCCCAGCGAAAGTTTTCAAAGTGTACACAATATTTCTATTGAATTTATAAGTTTTCTTCTAAGCTAATCTTATTTCTTCCTATATTTTGTAAAACATTAAATAGTTCATTTGAATTTGTTAGATCATTATCATCAGGCAAAAAGGTTAGATCATTATCATCAGACAAAAAGGTTTATAAACAACAGAATTTTAAAAATGCTTACGTTTTATAAAATGCCAACGATGCCTTCCAATTTACAGCAATGGCGAAGATTGTATGTTTGAATCGATGACCATCTGTAATTTTTAATTTAAATATAGAAACTAGTTCCTTTTAGAGAGAACTAGTTTCTATATTTAAAAAATTATGTCATAATGCTAAGGAGTTTTTTTAATTAGAATTCCTAGTTCTTTAATTAGAGCTTTTAATTCTAATAATAATGCTTTAGACATGATTGGTCTATCTTTGTTTTTTTAATGCACTCTTAATTACATAACAGCGATGTTGAGATATAAACACACAAAAAGGTGTATTGAAAATTGTCGCAATGCGTATGTAGATAAATCCTATCACTAAAGCAATGTATGTAAAACAATGCATTGTAATCTAAATTTAAAAATATTTTTAAATTATATCGAAATTAGAAAAAAAAAACTGTACAGAAATTAAAAAAAATTTTTGTTAAAAAGATTTTATTTCTTGTTATTATTATTATTAAATAATAAATAAATAATATATTTATTATATGATAAATGATAATATAGAAACAATATTTGTATAATAATATAAATAGAAATTAATTTGGAAAAATGTTAAAATTTTTATTAAATGTTAATTAAAAATTCTTAAATGCTTTCACAGCGAGCCGTTACTATGAAACCAAAAGTAAATCCCTTTGTAGTTCAAGGATATTTAAAACATCTTTTAAACATACATTTGGCAATTTAAGGGTAGTATGCCAGCCTAAACACTTTTTCATGTGAAAATAAAACTATTATATCAGAAAAATTAAATAATAATTCCCTTATTTAATTAATTGAATTAATAATTCAATTAAATATTCTGGAAGAGGGGACAATTTGTAATTTCTAAAAAGAAAGAAAAAAAGCAGGATAAAACCAACCTTGTTCGGAGCTATTTTGTAGAGAATGATTTTGATGCAAAAAGAGGAAGGAGAATACTGTAAGCAGCAACAATGAAAAAAGAGATTCAAAATCTTAATTTTTTTTTGAAATGACAAATTCGCATACTTAATATCAGTTAGTTTAAATTCTTTGTAAATACATTTTACACCATTCATTTGCTTTTGCTAACCATGTGTCTTTAGAAAGGCACATGATCTTGTGCACCGAATTGTTTATATCAATGAGGGTAGGATCTATTTTCTAAATGCACTGACATTTGTAATGATCCATTAAAAACCATGATAAATTCATTATGTATGAAATTGATCCTAGTGACAACATAGATTTGATATGAAGAAACTAGAAATGCTTGGTCTATGTATATTATCATGAGAATAACAACAACAATAAGAAACAAAAAATATGCCCATTCATATATATATATATTAAAAAACTAACTCCATATAAAAAATAATAATAATAATAACTAATTATGATCTGATAATTGTAAGGGGAGATGTAAACCTACTCACTTACTTACTGTTCACTATATAGTAATTTCAAATCTAATTTGTATATTGAAAAAACATTTAAATATCAATTAAATTGTTTAAATAATTTTTAATGATAAATTCTAGTTATAATTGTGCTATTTTATGGCATCATATTGGTATTCTTTGTAAAAGTAACAGCAAATATTGGGTGTTCAACATAAAATCAATTATCTGAAAAGATTGGCAGTAGGTTATATTTAAAATATATATAAAAATGAGTAATGTAATTGTTTCAAGTATTATAAGTATATATAGTACGATTTTATAGCGTTGTAATTTGTATAAAATATTTTTTAGTATTTTTTTCTGTTTTAGAATTTTATTTCCCGATTAATTTTTGCATGAAGTCCAATTGAATGTAGATAAAAAATTTCAAACATTTAAGAAAATAAGATATTTTTAGCTCGAATCTAATCTGTATTATCAATTAATTGTTATTAAATTAAAGTCCTGACCTATGGAAACCACATATAGGTATATAGGTTTTTGTTTCACCTGGTAATATAATTCAGAAGATGCATTATTTGGCTTACCGAAATTTAAATATTATTGCTGGTAATACTAATTAAATAATATTGCTTGCCCTTTTTTTGATAAAATTAATAACAAAAGTAATTGCAATAAAATTTTCTCATCAACAATATGAATCATCTTTATTAATTAGTTTTCCTTAATTATTTATTAATTTTTTCATTGCATATTGTATTATCCCTTTAGAAATGTTTATTAGACATTTGGGGAGGAAAAAATCATTCTTCAGCAAACTGCCAAAAACAAAAAGTTTTAAAATGTTCTTCATTAAGGAATTTTTTTAAAAAATATTATAGACGATTAAACCGCCATCGACCAATTTTACGTGCTCATAGAACCTAACACACTAAAAATATTCCTATTTGTGTGTCAAGAAACTTATCATATACATAAACAAAGCTGTTAAGATAACCTGTCTAAATGAAACAATGTATCATCCAAGATATTTATCGCCCACTCAGATAAGTAAACATAAATTTTCTCTCACCTGAATATGGCATAATTCCAAATTAAACATTATCCAGTGATAAGCATAAGAGCCCATGGGAAAAATCTAGTCTGAATAGGCGAGAAATTCATTTTTATCCGAAATGCAACAACATAACCACTTTTGTCCATAGTGCACCAGTCTGTCAGTATCGCGCACATTGTTGTTTCGGTCTTTCTTGTGAGAGTATCGTTCACATATTTCTCACCCAACAGTCTGATATACAATATGATGAAAAATGTTATCAGGGTGGAAAATTGGGCTATAATCTCGGCCGGAATCAGTCGGTAGCTGAACGGTTGACCTTTAGCTCTGATAACGGTGAGACGGATTTATAGCTTCTACTGCACGTTCGCAAGATTTAATATTAGCTGATGATATGCATCAAATAGTAGATTATGAAATCTGAGATTCATTCTGCCTTATCCGTAATAAAATGATTAGGAGAAGACAGTATCTGTGTGAATATGATACAATGTATGGTTACACCAGACATTTACATTATGTGCTATGAAACATAAAAAAAAAATAACTTGAAAGCGGAGATGTAAAAATTTAGGTTTAACCTGATAAATTATTTTATTGTTAAATACTAAAGTGACAAGGGATTAGCTGCAGAAGTTCAAAATTTTTACTATTTGTCCTTGATTGAAAGTGTTCAGGATTTGTCTCGAATTGTTAAATATTTTGTTGTATTAATTCCAAGGAGACAAAAGATCTAGCTGAATAATTGTGAAATTTAATTATTTGTTCTGAATTTAAAAAGTATCCAGAATTTGTCTCGAATTGCCAAATTTTTTGTGGTATTAATTCTAAGGAAGCAAAACATCTAGCTGGATAGTTAAAATTTTCACTATTTGTTCTGAATTGAAAAAAGTATTCCGATTTTTTTCTCGAATACCCAAACTGTTTGTTGCATTAATTATAAGGAGACCAAGTCTCTCATTTCATTTAGATAGTCCAGACTATCCAGGTGCCGAAATTTATTTATTTAACTTGGATCGAAAAAGTGCCCCGAATTTGTTTTGAATTGTCAAATTATGTTATGTCTTAATGCTAAGATGATAACATGTCTCAGATTAGCCAGGGTCACATTTCGACTATTTGTCCTGAACTGAAAATTTATCTCGAATTGCATAAATATTATTTTCATTAAAACTAAGGAAACAAGACATCTTGAATCAGCCGAAATAATACCAATTTTTGATTATGTGTCCTTGAGTGAAGCAGTGTCCAGTATTTGTCTCGAATTTTAGTTAAATATCCCAAAAGTTAAATGTCCTGATTTTTTCTCATAAATGAATTACACTTATAAAAGAAATATTAACAAAAATTTAATTTTAAAATTAATTTAAAGCTTAACTTTAAATTTCTCGTTTTTTTCCTTAATGTACAGAATGGCCAAACCGTCACTCTCCCCTCTCTCTTTCGCGCACACACACACATACACAAATGCCTGAGTGGAGGATTTCAAATTAGGCAGACTAGATTGCTTGGCTGATAGGGAGCAGCAGTCACCTTGATTCAGAAAATTGTTATTAATCCAGTTTCTGAATAAATAAATTTGTAAAAATACAAATATAAAGCTCGTAAAAATATCAAATTTTGTGAATTATAAAATGCAAGAACAAATTCAGCATTTTGTAGAGTATAATTAATTAATCTGTTTTATTCGTTTCCCTTATTGAATCATTCAATAATATTTAATACTAACCGCCTTTGGCGACGAGCCGGTTCGCCAGTATTACCTCTTGCTACAATTTTCAATTAAATATTTTAAGTAACTGGTCTCTTAATAGATTCTCAAACAAGACATTTTTAATCTCCAAATTTTGATAGTCATACCAAACTTATACTGTTGTTTAGGTCGTTTCGTTCAATTTACTATATATATTTTCCTAATTTGTTGTCATTTCCGGTAAAACTTCAACTTTAATTTAAAGTGGAAATGATGAAATTGCAATTAAGATATTTTTTAATAAAACCAAGCGTTTTATTTTATTTATCATCTTTATTGTTATGTATTAATTATTATTATTATTATTCAATGTGAGTATTGCAAACAGAATCGCTCGGTATTTAATTCTTATGTTAACTACAAAATATTTTTCATGATTTATGTAATATCTCAAACAATAATTCAACAAAGATTTCTGAGATTCAGTATAAAATTCAGTTTTTAGTTTTGCTTTCAAAAGGATTGAAATGAAATCAATAATAATATTTTGTTCCTGCCTATTAATATATTTCAAAAATTATGAAGTCTAAATTTAATGCAGTAAGGTATCATATTCTGAGAAATATTCTGGACACACCAAATTTTAAATAAATGAATGAATGTTTCTATTTTCCACGATCAACTAAGACTTATTTATGAAATTTTAAATGTTAAAAATTTAGAAAAACTCAACATTTTCATAATTTTAGACCAATTAATCTTGAGAAACCTGCGCGCTGATTGGCGTATTTTCTTTGAAACGATCGATGGAAAATTTAAAATTATCCTTTTTTTTTATTGAATAGTGATATTCAAATTTTCATAAATCAGTCAGTTAATTGATTGATTTAGTTGATTGGAAATTAACTCTTTTTATTTAAAATATTAGTGTTTCAAGAACATTTTGTTAATCGTGATTTCCACAGCAGAAGCTTTATGTAAAATCAAAAATTCGTTATTTATTAGAGCATTTATTGAATCAATTTACATAAAATATAATCATTTTCCATTTAGATCATTTCAGCAGATCTGTGTCTTACAAAAGGTTTACAAATTAGCTGTGTGGTCCTGATTTGAATGGATATCCTGTTCATAATAAACGAAACTTGCCTTAAAATAAAACTGATTTATTGGATTAATAATATAGAGAGTGTAAAAGATCATAAAATAATTTTTCTTGAATTTATTTTTTAGAAAAAATAATATTTCATATTTGTTTCATTTCCTACAGACACGTTCTGAAAAATATTTTTTAGCAGATTTCTTTTCCAAAAAGATTTAATTAATTTTTAATTGGAGCTTTAATCAATGTGATGGCAACACTTTGAAAAAAGTTAATTTTTTTGCATGAATGCGAAACGTGCCCGTGCAGCTTAAATTTTATTTGTATTTTGTACAAAAAAATTGTTCAAAAATATAGTTAAAATATTTATTTAAAAATTCATTAAAAATAGAAATTTAATTTTAAGGTTAAAACATTGGTATCATTTAAAAGATAAATTTTTGATCTTTAACTTGATGTAAAAATCTTTTTTGTGCGGTAATATTTTCGGAAGTTATAGCAGAAACACGCCCAAATTTCGCTTAATTTTTTAATAAATAAAATTCTAATTAAAAATTCGAAAAAATAACCCCCAGGTGCACATTCCCGGCCTCCAACATATGCACGTGCCAAATTTGGTAGCTGTAAGTTGAATGGTCTGGCCTATAGAGCGCCAACACACACACACACACATTGAGCTTTATTATAAGTATATAGATATAGATAAGTAGCGTATGGTTGAACAATACTGGGTACAAATGTGGATGTCATTTAATAATGAGCCATAATAAATAAATACAAAAAATATATAGTTAAATATGTATTCAAATATGAATCTAAACTGTTCAGGAACTAAAGTTTCATAATATACTCTGCCTAGAATCGCAGAAAACTGAAAATCTATCTTGTTTTTACGGACGTTTTAATTATTTCATCGTTTCTATAATTTTATTTTAATGTTTATTGATATGACTTTGGATCATTTTTCTCAATACAACAGCACTTCTCCCTAATTAGTATCGATTGAGTGCCTGGTTTTAAAAGTGTCCTGGATTAAAATTTGTAATATAATTTAAAAATATGATTTATTATCATATTGTCGGTTACATTAAAAATAGCTTTTATTGGAAATATGGACGTTTTCTTCTTGTCTTCATCAACATAATAATGTCGTTTATGCAATTACTTCAAATAGCTCAGTGTGAGACTTCAGTGGCTCAAATAAAAACACACACAAAAAAAACCCTGCAATTTTCTTACTTATTTTATTGGTTGATTACCAGAATGAACAAATCAAATTTATATAAATTCTAGTAACGAACTTTATCTTTAAATAGTTTTATGTTTATAAAACCAATTTCACACCATATCGAATGGTACTCCAAAAAATAGTAACTGGATACTTATCCGAATTAGAGTTGGTTGGTTTCTACTGCTACAGCTCCACCCAAAACAATTTTATATCTCTTAACTTTTTCCTCCGTAACTAATTTCTGCTATCTCATGCAATAATTTATCATCCTCGACTATTTTCTTTTATTCATCCATTCATCAGGTTGATCTCAAGAGTGATTGAACCATACATCTATGATCTCGCATTTGGAGTATTTCTTGAAATCAAGCAATAAAAAAAAGTTTTATAAGCTGATAGTAATCAGTATATCATGCTATCATTTAAGTAAGTTTGCTTTTCAGTTGTAATTTAATTAATCTTTTTTTGTTCCTTCATAACTAGTTTTCATCTTCTCATTTATTAATTCATCATACTTCAATAATTTTTTTTCTTTAATGCATTCATTCTTCAAGTTAATTTCAAACATGATTACTAATAATTAATCAAGTTAATCTATTACATGATGACTGAATATTCTAGCTTTCGAATATTTCTTGAAATGAATTAGCAAAAAACATTTAATATGCTGATAGAAGTCCATGTATATCAAATTAATATCTAAGGTTTTTTTAATAACACTAAAAAATGCAACAAAATGTCTTCATTCAGCAACAAAAATTGGTTTTATAAATCCTATAAGGGAAATTACGAATTTCATCTTTAATCCACTCCTAATATGACAATATAACAACATTTTTGTTGTCGAATAATACAACTTTTGTAATACGTTAATTTCTGAAAAACACATTAATTTTGATTTATACCACTTTAATTAGAGTATTTTAAAAATAAAACCAATTAATTAATTATTAAATTAGATAAATTAACAAATTGTTAAATTAGACAAATTAATAAATTATTAAATAAATAAGATTAATAATTTAGAAAAAATTAATAAATTAGATTAATTAATAAATTAGATAAATGAATAAATTATTAAAATTAATAAATTCATTGCAATGTATTTATTCTTAATAACCACATATCTCGTTAAACTCAGGTACCGTATCTGCTGCTTTAGCTTATCTCATATAAACTAACGTAACTTGCAAAAAAAAAAAAAAAAAAAAAATGCGCTTTTGATCTTCAAGTGCTTATTTACCGTCTTAAGTACTGACAGTCGCGGATACTGCTTAAGAGCAGCGATCGCACGAGAGCCAACTTATGGCGGACTTTATGAGGCCGTAGGCAGTGCACATTTTAAGGTTCTTGTAACTGGACAATACAGTTTCATATTTCACATATTTTTAACATGTTAATGCTAAATTTTTAGGTTAATTTTAATTTTATTAATTCTGTGAAAATGTTTATTTCCCATTTTTATTGATTGATTGATTGATTGGTTTTTTTCTGACAATTTTGATTTTATTGAATGATCCATTATGACTCCAGATTGCTTGGCATCAACGTTTCTGTGCAATGTTATTGAAATGGATTTTCGGTGTTTAAAAATATTCTATTAACACAGTGAATTTATATGAAATATATAAGAACCAAACGAATTACATTTTATAAAATATTAATATTATCCTAATATTTATCATTTATGGAATTTGTATTTTTGACAAACTTATTTATTTGATAATCAGAAAATAAAATTCTTTAATTGACCTGTTGTGGCCCCTTCTAGATTAACAATCCGCCAACGACCCTAGACAATTGCCTAGTTAAAAATCCGCCACTGGCCATTTACAATGGTGAAATAACGTTTAATCCTTAAGTATAGTCTTCAAATCACAAAATTGAGGTCGTTGACAAACCAATGACAAAGTTGAAAATTTTTAAGCACCGTAATTATATACATATTTTTAACGGTTTCTTTAATTGGTTCCTATGATATATAAATAGAAAGGAAACGTTCTTTTTTCACATTCTAAACAGATATTTATATTCTTAATGACAGTCATTTAACAGATATTGCAAATTTAATACTAATTGCTGTTAAGGTTAAAAGAAAATTTTGTTTTCGAAGATCTAGCTATACGATTTTTCTTTTTCTGCTTTAACTTGGAGCTTGACAACATGCCATCTTAGGACAATAAACTTTTCCACGAAGGTCATCTGTCAGATCTTTAAATGAATAGTTCAAAAATGAATGAATTATAATTAAGAAAATAAACGTTTATCACAAAGATCACCAATAGGATATTTAGATGAAGAGGTTAAAAATAAAAGAATTACAATAAATCAAATTTCTTGTTGTCAGCCAACCAGTGTTGCAAACCGGAAATCGGATGATTACAATACAAAAACCATCGTCAACATAGAAAAAATTTTGCTTTAAATTTAGTCATTAAAAAAGTTACAAAAGAACATGAATAGATGGGGTTTTTTAAAGAATAATCATTATTTATGCGCTGACATATTATTTATAAATTGTGAGATGTTAATAAAAATCATTTAAAATGCTCTACAGGGCAGATCTATGGATATTGAATTATCTTGTTACCAAAGTAACTTAACTTTCAACCATACTTCTTGATAATAAGAGTTCATTAAAAAGAATTTTTTGAAATTTTAATTAAATTTTTAAGTAAAAATTAATAGAAATTTCAGCGTTTCCCCTCAATAACTTGAAAACAGATAATAACACAAAAATCATTTTTACACCACTTACAAATTAAAAAAATTATTTTGCATTAATACCATTTACATTTCCTTGCGATTTTTCTCTAACTTTAATGCATTTTAAAAAATATTTTAGAAATATTTTATCACAATTCTTTTTATTGTTTTGGTTATTGTATTCATAATATTCAATACATTTTTGCGTACACGTTATCGTTCTATATAATTACGAATCAATTTTAAAAATAAAATAACGATAGATGTATCTAACTTAACGCTTAAGCATTTTGCCTAGAAATTAAAATCCCCATTAATGTCTCTTTTCGCCAGTCCATTTGATTACTTCTTCGGTTTATTTAACTTTTACATTACTTATATTATCAACTTATATTATTATCACTTGCATTTTTCTTGTTACATTTTTGCTTTGCAATAAAGACATTCCATTATGCATGCGGATCAATAGATAATAGATTCACTAAAGAATCCCTAAAGTCTCATAAATTTCATAAAGTTTCATACAATTTACAATTCAGGTAATAAAATCTCAAGCCAAACAGTTTTTACTATTTCTCTATTTTTTTGTGTACTTTTGTGAAGAAGGTAAAAAAATCAGTAGCTTTTTTTTTCTAAATATTTTTTTCTTTCTTTATAATTTTATTTTAATTTAGATTATTATTAGCTTTTTACTACGTAGTAAAATCCCTGATCAAAAATATTCGACCAAACCATTGTAGACATGCGGGTAATTGATGATAAATCGTACGAGAACCCTATTACATGGCAAATTAAATAGCTGTGAGAGAGACTCCCTAATACACCGGTTCTTATAAATTCCAGCAGAATAAAATGAAATCCAGCTTAATTCTTTCTTTAAAATAGCTTCATTGTCCTTCGTATTCGTTGATTACAATCGAAAGAAGCTGAAACTTCTCATTTACAGAAGTGATATGGTTAATCCATTTGTTTATAGCGAACTTAGCTCCAATAAAAACGCTCAGTGATTCAGAAATTAAATTATGCTAACTAAAACACTTTAATGTTTGATTATATGTCTTTTTTATACAGCTGTTGCCAACTTTTTTGGTTAAATTTTGGCATTATTGTTCTCTTTATGATGAAAAGATGCCCATTTTCAACTTTTCATTATTCAAAAATTAATTAAGAATTAGATAGGTTATAGGTGTTTTTCAGCTATTTCTTCCAAAAATATCATACTTATTTCACAAAAGTATTTTTATATTATTTTAAACAAAAATTATTATTTAAAAAAATTAATTTAATATACAGCAATTCTTGTATTATTATGATGAAATACAAATTAATTTCACTGTTCTATTAAGTTGTTCATTCTCAAACTTCTGTCAATGTTAAAGTTAATTTTTAAAAAAAATTGCATTCTTATGAGATTTTCCAAGTGAATGATTGTGAAAGTGAGATTTCCACTGCAGTTTTTATTTTGAAATATATGCACAGAATGAAATTTTAAATGAATCTATTCCCTATTAATAGCTTAACAGCCAGGGATACTAATAATTTGGGTGAACAAGCCGGTCATAACAAGTGGCTATTATGTATATTTCTATTATAATTTTTTTTGTAAACATTGCGTTTTATTCGCTTTGTGATTGGTAGATAGCCAGTCATCTGACTCATGGCATTTGAGTTTTGTTTTGTCAACAATGTTTGCAATATTTAATGAAAATTATTATTATATCGTAGCAAGTATTGTTCTTGACGGTGACTGTGACGGTCTAATGAATAGTTTTCCGGTTTATTACCTTTTTTGAAGAATGGAAATGTTTCGACTCTTAGCTAGCAATTGTCTGAATACCAAAGCATTATACGTATTAACTTTACATTGTTTTTTAAATAGTAATGGGTCATCCAGCGACATAAGCTGAAGAAAAAATGCGAAAAATAGAATGATCGAGAATCTGCCAATTTGAAAAGAAAAGCTGATCGTGAAGCCGAGCTACGTTGGCGGCAAAACGTGAAAAATTGAATCAATATTTAGAAAATGATCTAAGAACAATATCAGGGTTGGCTACCGAAAGTGACCAGAGCATGAAGCCCCCTAGTGTATATATAACTGTAAAATTAGCATATAAATATTTAGCCTAAGAGTATAGAAAAGAAAAATTATAAAAATATAACTAAAATAAAGTAGATATAGTCTTAGTATACAAAATAGAAAATATTGAGCATATATAAATATGAACTAAGAAATGCTGAAATAAAAGGGAAGACAAAAAAGGATTAAATAAATATAAAGAATAAGATAAATAATTAAATATGAAAAAGAAAAATATAAATGTAACTATTCTAAAGGAGAAAAAATAGAAAATTAAAAAAGACGAAATAATACATCAAAAAGAAAGATAAATAAATAAGCACTCGTTCAAAAATGCATGCCACCACGACTATTGACTATTTGCATACTCTATAAAATATTGCATATTTTAATCCCAAATATCCTGCCTATCAAACAAAATAAATGTTTAAAAATAATTCTTAATATTTCAAATAATTATTATTTTGCAATTCTGGAAACTCCCTTATGAAATTCTCACGATATTTCGAGACACAAAATAGCACTTTTAGCTGCCACATGCACCTCTTCTATTTCCTAAGTAATCAGATGACCTTGAAAGAAAGTGGTTTCGAATTTCTAAGAAAAGGGTCGCCTGAATCGGGGATTACTTAACAAAAGAGGACTCACCCAACTTGAAAATTGGACTTTCGTTCCTAAAAGCGAATCCTTTGAGACCCGAACCGCCGCAGAAAATTTACTCACGCCTCAAAACACTTGAATACTGATCGGAGAGGCTAAAAGTTGTATTGGTTTTTCTAGAATCCCTAGGAATCTTACTTAGGAATTGAAATGCGGCGAGATCTTTAAAGCATATCTAAGTACTTGCGCAGAGGATTATTATTAATTTTTACCCTTTGTTTTCGAATAGAAAAAAAAGTTTTGTTGATAATTACAGTTACCCGAGTATTTTTCTTTCTTTTTTAGTAATTTTGTTTCATACAGAATCATGAACATATTCATTGTTAAACAGTTTTCATAAAGGGTTCTATAAACTGTACTGCGTTAAACTAAATGTCTCGGCAGATGCTAGTGACCATTCTTTTTTTTACTTTGTAAGTTTTTTTTTTTTTTTTTTTTTATTTCGATTTTATTTATTTTGTTTATTTATTTTATTTATTATTGCCACAGATGTATTTAAAGATTATGCATTCGTTTCCAGCATCGATGGATTTTCTATTGCTACCTGGGTTTTCACTGTAGAAATATTCGAAGAGTACATACTTTTATTTATTTGAGTATTCGTTTCATGTCTTTATTTTTCCTTGCGGGTTAATACCGTTGCTTATTTTGCACTTAGAAATTATAATACTGTGCATTTCAAAACCTTATTGAATTGTGAAATAGAAATATTTCTCGTCGGAAAATCCAAAAGCATATTCTTCTATCCACAGCTTCTTTACATGTGACATTTTGAATGAAAAATGACTTTCAAAGTAGCATATAATATTTCTCATTTAAAAAAATAAATTTTTGCCAAAAATTTTTATTCCAAAACATTTGTTTAAAAAAAATACTTTGTCGAAATCATTAAAAAATGTGTAATTTAATTTCTAAATAATTTATTTATATTTTCTGCTACACATCGTCATTTTCGCACACTATTATACTTACTTCTGTTATTATACAGTAATAGCCAATAAGAAATGTTATTCATTATTTTTCATAAATATATTATACATAGAAACATTAATCGATAAGGTATTTATTATTTATTTAAGATTAAGATTCATAAGACAAACTGAATAGCTAATACCGTTAAAAAATACGTATTTGATATGATTGCGTCAGGCATATGTTTAATGGTGACAAAATCTAAGAAGATGAGTTTTTACTGGATCACATAATAATAAAATATTATATGGCATAAAAATAACAATAATATTCGTTTTAATAAACTTAGCATTAAAACAATGATTTGCAAAATTTTGCAATTGGGTTATTACAAATTCAATATTAAAATAAAAGTAGCAAAGTCGATTCACGTTGCCATTCTACGTAACTTAATTTTTTAATCTTTCGTGTTGCAAGAAAAGATTCATGCCGTTATAACTCATTATTAAGTAAGATGAAGTAATATTTAAATTGGCATTCTATATTAACAAGCATCTGTTTAATGATATCACGTGTGAAATAAATCTACTCTTGGTTCTTGATGGAGTAACACACGTATGCATAGTTAAAAACATTCCATCCATTATTTAACCTAGAAAAGCTTAAGAAGAAAAACTTTAATATTCAATCATAGCTCGCTTTTATTAAATAATAATACGATACGCATTTGCAGAAAATAGAATGAGAATTTGTCTTATGTCATAATCATAGTTGGGAGAAAAACTGTTAAAACAAAAATTTCTATCAAATTTTTAAAACATGTTATTGCGTAACGGATGTGATTGTAATATAGCAATAGTTTGTATAACGCCTGCAGAACCGCCATCTTTGCCTGTTGGTATATTATGAAACTTACCATTGACAATGATGACGCAGAATTCAAAGGGAAAACTTTAAATATGATACATTTTTTCTTATCTCTATTTACAAGAATAACAAGTTTTTGTTATTAGTATAGATATATACTAGATATATTACATGTACAATGTTTATCACACTCTGAAATGCTACGTCTTACTTTACATATTGTTTATGAAATAGTTTACGATTTGACGGAAATTTTTCACTCTAAAATATTATATGGTCCACTAAACGTGATTTTGCAATATTGCACTATTAATGCATTTTAAGACATCAGAATATACAATAGTCTACCGCCGCCTGTAAAGTTGTACGTAGACAAAAATATATCCACCCTTTTGGTTTAAATCATTATAGAAAGTGAAATCCCAACGTCTCTTTTTGCATCTAGCAACAGAGATAGTTTATTTTTAATATTAAATGATTTGTGAATGTTCGCAGCATGAATAAAATTAGTTATAAGATTGTAAAATCCAATTTTCATTTTCATTTTCTATAATGTATTGTAGCAAAGATTAATGAGCGGAGCTCTGAAAATTCTATATTATTATATATTTTTGCTGATTCACAGTATTCACCCTTTAATTGGAAGTTATTCCAAATATTTTCTTACGGTATTAATCTTTACTTTGTATATGCCATAGCATTTATTTTTCTGTTAATTGATTGCTATTTATTTCAAATTAATTTTTGTAATAAGTTCTAATTTGAGTGTTCCTAAAATTACGGATAGAGAAGATTTCATTAGAAAGAAACCAAATTCTTTCTAATTAAATTTATGCACTGAAATTTAAAGTGTACATAAAATAAAATTATTATTATTATTATCTTAAATAGTCTGCCAATGTGCATGAAATTTTCTACTACAACTTTCGTTACTAAATCCATAACAATCTTATTCGAGATATTATTAAAAGAATAATAGATGGCCTAGATGGCCACATCTTCAAGCAATCTTAAGATTTATGCAGCTCTCAGTCTATCAGAATTTAAATTAATTTTCTAAATCAATATTAAATGTCATTTTTTCTTACCTCATTTTCTTTTTTAAGTTTCGGAGCTTAATTCAAAAATTCTGAAATTCTAAATAATTAATATTGATTTACATTTAAACATTACTAAGCCTTAAGTGGTTTATAATTGTACAAAAGGATGAATATGAAATTTTTAAAATACAGTTCGAATGAATGAAAAGTAAGTTTATACTTACTGATTACTTAGTTAATAAGAGCAAAGCATTTTAAGAAGATTTTCATAGTCAAAAACTTATAGATATATATTAAAATATTCGGATAATCAAAAAAAAAAAAAAAAAAAAAAACTAAACATTTTCTTGAAAAGTCCATAAAAAGAATATATTATCGGCAAAACTACTGGAACCCCCAACATTCTATAGAAGGAATACTTAGAATACTTTACATTTCTAGGAATACTTTAGAAGGAATACTTTACAATTTCTAGGAATACTTCAGAAGGAATACTTTACATTTCTAGGAATACTTTAGGAGGAATACTTTACATTTCTAGGAATACTTTAGAAGGAATACTTTACATTTCTAGGCAAAGTATAGAACATGAGAATTTTATAAATATGTTATATATTTTAGGTTAGGCATTACATATTATGGCAAATGCTATTTAGTCAAAATATTAGGTCATGATAAAACTTTTATTTACAAGACGTGCATTCTATAGGAATACAAATATTATTTAGAAAAAATAAGAAGAATGTCATTACAAATTTTCCATTTCAAGTACGAAAATGAGAGAGGAGGGCCGGGATAGACTGGTTCGTAGGGCGTTGGATTCGCGTTCCTTGTGTTGGGAGATCGAACCCCACCTTCCGAAGACTCCTCGTGTGTGTAGTAGCAGGCGCACGTATAAATCTGTCGTGGTCACAAAGTTCTCCATGTCGAGAGCAATACCACTAGGGGTACAGGATCAGGGATGATCGTTCTCTAATTCAGGTCTAAATTGCGATCTGTGGATGAGTGAATGAAATCCACCCTGTAAAAAGTGTTGTGAGCTATATTATATGAGCTTGTATAGCTAAGTCGTATTCTTGGCCCTAGATGGTGCTACCGAAAAACAAGAGACGCATTCTTGGCTTAAAACCACTGACTTTTAAAATCAGTGGGCTTGTCATAGACAAGCCCACTGAAACAGCAACAACAAAGAGGAAAGGGGGGGGGGGGGAAACCGTGTTCGAAATAAATTGGTGACGTGTTTTCATATTATGCCGTTGCCATTGTATAGAATGCCTAGAAAAAGGGTGAAAATAATAATCTTTTAACACTCTAATTAATAATATTTTTATACCTTATGATCTCCGTATAGTGGATTTCAAACCTGGTCAGTAATAAATGCTTCACATGCTGTTCTTATCATTTCATGTCCATAATCTATACTTATAATAAAGCTCAATGTGTGTGTGTGTGTTGGCGCTCTACAGGCCAGACTATTCAACCTACAGCTACCAAATTTGGCACGTGTATACCTTGGAGACTGGGACTGCGCACCTGGGGGTTATTTTTTCGAATTTTTAACTAGAATTTTATTTATTTAAAAATTAAGCGAAATTTGGGCGTGTTTCTGCTATAACTTCCGAAAATATTACCGCACAAAAAAGATTTTTACATGAAGTTAAAGATCAAAAATTTATCTTTTAAATGATACTAATGTTTTAATGTTAAAATTAAATTTCTATAAATAAATATTTTAACTATGTTTTTCAATAATTTTTTTCGTAAAAAATTAAAATTAAAATTAAGCACGTTTCGCATTCATGGGAAAAAATTAGCTTTTTTCAAAGTGTTGCCATCACATTGATTAAAGCTCCAATTAAAAATAAATTAAATCTTTTTGGAAATGAAATCTGCAAAAATATAATTTTCGGCACCTGTTTGTAGGAAATGAAACAAATATGAAATATTATTTTTTTTAAAAAATAAATTCAAGAAAAATTATTTTATGATCTTTTACACTCTCTATACAGCTTGGTTATTTAGTCCCGGACCCATTTTGATGTTTAATGACTCATAAAATAATGAAGATATAAACAAACTTATGGCATTTATTGATGGAATAACTCACATATTTTCCTTTTCAGGTTTGAATATTTTTACTTTTGTAAATATCGTTTGCGCGTGTGGTTAATTTCAGATAATTTCATTTTCCAGTCTAAATATCTGTACTTTTCTAAATATCGTCTGCTTATTAATTGCATTTTTCTCTCTTTTGTTTATGGCAACTATTGAAATGTTATGTTTACTTTTGATGTGTTTGTTCTATGTAGCACTTTTGTATGTGATGTTTTATTCGAGTGGATATTAAGGAGAATGCATACACCACAAGAGAAAGCACAGATTTTATGGTGGTCATAGAGTTAATTTCCAATCAACTAAATCACATACTTTTAAGAGTTAATTTCCAATCACTTAAACTGACTGATTTATGAAAATTTGAATATCACTATTCAAAAAAAAAAAAAAAAAAAAAGGATAATTTTAGATTTTCCATCGATCGCTTCAAAGAAAATACGCCAATGAGCGCGCAGGTTTCTCAAGATTAATTGGCGTAAGATTATGAAAATGGTGAGTTTTTCTAAATTTTTAACATTTAAAACTTAATAAATAAGTCTTAGTTGATCGTGGAAAATAGAAACATTCATTCATTTATTTAAAATTTGGTGTGTCCAGAATATTCCTCAGAATATGATACCTTACTGCATTAAATTTAGACTTCATAATTTTTGAAATATATTAATAGGCAGGAACAAAATATTATTATTGGTTTCATTTCAATCCTTTCAAAGCAAAACTAAAAACGGAATTTTATACTGAATCTCAAAAATCTTTGTTGAATGATTGTTTGAGATATTACATAAATCATGAAAAATATTTTGTAGTTAACATAAGACTTAAATACCGAGCGATTCTGTTTGCAATACTCACATTCAATAATAATAATAATTAATAAATAACAATAAAGATGATAAATAAAATAAAACGCTTGGTTTTATTAAAAAATATCTTAATATTAATTGCAATTTCATCATTTACATTTTTAATTAAAGTTGAAGTTTTGCCGGAAATGACAACAAATTAGCAATATATATATAGTAAATTGAACGAAACGATCTAAACAGTATAAGTTTGGTATGACTATCAAAATTTGAAGATTAAAAATGTTTTGTTTGAGAATCCTTTAAGAGAACAGTTACTTAAAATATTTAATTGAAAATTGTAGCGAGCAGTAACATTGGCGAACCGGCTGGTCGCCAAAGGCGGCTAGTATTTAAATAATCTTACATTTTTGAACAGCCGCAATTGGATTTTTTATATTTTATTAGTGAATAGTATTAATTGAAAAATAAGAAATATATATTTAAATTTAAAATATATATATATATTTTCAGACGATTTAATTATTATTCTGAACTTTTGCCTCCATAGAATAGAATCTGATTATTCTATATTAATTTGGAATAATAATCACTGCGATTTAATGCGTAAGATTGTATAAATTTGCATGTATAGTAATTTAACGTTGATCAGATATTTTGAATTAGTCAGAATAGGTAGTTTTTCACCCTTTATTTATGATTACTATATACATTAATTCTCACCTCTGATATCTAGAATGTCAAAAAAGAAAAAAAAATCTTAATCCTGTCTAAGCAGTTCAACTAAAAAATAACTTTGTTCACTTTAATAAAACAGCAAAAAAGCAGCCCTCGGTGCAATTTCGTAAAAAATGCTAATATCTTCATTTTAAATAAAATACTATTATTTCTTCGGTATTATTTTTATGGAGTAAAAAATTTACATGTTAATCCAAAAAGTAGCTTTAGCGAAATAAAAATTTGTGTTTTTAATAAGAAAATTATTAAGCTCGAAGGTAAAAGGAAAAAAAAAATGTTGAAATCGATAACATTTTACTATTACGGGTATTTCCCATTTTTCATCAATAGTGAACAATGGACAAAACATAAATATGCATATAAATAAATGAAATAAAATATATTAAATTTTAAGATTGTTTTAAAAAAAAACCATAAAATAACTAACTTAGCTATAATTTTTTTAAATCATTTTATTTTTTTCTGAAGATTTTTTTCATACACATAGATTATATTAGGGTGATCAAATGCTATGCATAATAAAAGTAGAAAAAAATACTTGAGAAGCTAATTTAAAACACAGACACACACACACATTTTATTAATATTTTTATATGATCTATTAAACTCATAGGTACAAAACGAAATATAGAATACGAATTCTACTATTAGAAAATCATGATTGCACTAACAAATCCCAGTCGTCTGCTCTCTATGTAAGTTTTAAAAAAAATGTGGAATTTAAAAGTTTTATCTAATCAAAAATAATTTATATTTTTAAATATTTATTAGAAATTATAATTTTTAGTGTTTATTTAGAAATAAAATTCGAGATCATAAGAATATTCGATTAAAATTCGAAGAATAATCTGGAACATCAATTCAAAAATGGTTAGCGTTTCTAAACTTTGGTCATTTATATGCATTGTAATGACGGAATTATTTCAATTAATCCGGTTTAACTAATTACATCAAAAAACAAGTACGTGGATTTAGAAAGAAAAAAGATCGTATGAGCAGGGAAGGCTGTATTTTGTCTGACAGACATTTACTTCCTAAAGAATGCAATATAGTAAATTTCCCAGGCCTAACTAAATCATGAACCGTGCGATTCTGCTATGACATCCGTTTCGCACTACATCATAATACGTAACACTCATGTTTAGCAAATGCACTCGCCTGAACTACTGCTGAACTCTGTTTATTCGATACTAATTGGCTAAGTCCTGCCGTCACTTCCAGCGGCAACGGTACAAAATGCTTACCATCTGGTCTTTTGAAACATTCCCTCCACTCTCTCTGTGCAAAAAGATTTAAAGTTGTTTGGGCGAACTGCACTTCCATTCAAATAAACACTTCGTTAACTTCGAAGGTGAGGCAAGATTACAGATTCATTAGCAGTAATTTATGCCCTTTTAGAGTGATGTCTGTTTTATATCATTTCACTTCGGGGGTTGGTCGAAGCTCCAAAATGAGCAAGAATAGATGATTTGTAAGAGAGAAGCGAGAATTATAACCGTTTTTTTCTCTCTCCTAGTTCCAGTATTTTGGGTGCAAGCCATAAGGCAGTTTTTTTACCGGTGTGTAGTCTGCGACTTTTATCGGTTTCTAGTTCGTAACAGGGGTGATTAGGCCAAAGTTACGAGGGAGACACTTTTTCTGACGAACAATAACTTACACACGACAGCCGGCTTAACCTGCTTAGCTGGTGTTCAGCCGTGAAATTGCAGGCTTGTTATAAATATCCTTTACTTTTATAGGTGAGGCAGGTGGCGAAGACTTGCTTATTCCTTTGATTACGCGTCCAAAAAACAGTAAGGTTCGAAATAAATCTTCATTATAAGTTCTTCTCTTTACAATCTCACCTTATTTATAAGCAATAAAACGTTTGAATGTTTGGACCAGTGCTTATGTAAGTAATGCAGTTTGGATATATGACACGTGCAAACTGCTCCAATGACTCGATACTATTTTTGAGTTAATTTAACTGCTCTTTAAATTTGCTTTAATTCCAGCGTCATTTAAAGTTTAATAGAACTAGTATCAATTTGTGTAACAGTTTTTGAATTTGTAGCTACCAGATAAAGATTTTTTATAGCATAAATGCAATTTCGAATTTAAAAATAATAAATGAACTCTAATAAAAATAATAAATAAAATAATAAAAAATAGGGTTACAAAAAGAAGAATAAGACATAAAATTAATTTAAATAAATAAAATCTTCGCACTGCTTTTAATTCGAATGAATTTATCTTTTAAAGAAAATAAGATTACAAAAAAGAGAATAAAACAAAAAAAATGCTATAAACATTGTAATAAGATGCGAAATCGTTAATATATTGAAAAGCACATCTTGCCAAAAAAATTTAGCAGCATAGATATAATTTAGCATTTTACACAGGTTCGAAATTAGAAAAAGCAACTGATCTATTATCGCAATAATTGTAATTACATGTACATAAAATATTTTCAGTAGTATTATGAATTAAAATTTAGTTTTCCTACTTATTTATAGTTCTGAAAGGTGATTCAAGTAAAATACAACATAATCAGGACGATTATCACTAAAACAAAAACAAAAAAATTAGAAGCAATAAAAATTTTTTAAAAATTATAAAATTTGTTCAAATTCCGTAGTAAATAATTTAATTTATTACTTTCTTTAGTATAATTTCTTAAAGAAATTTAAACAAAGATAGGTTCTTGTTCAGTATATTCAATTGCTTCACTAAAGCATGTAAAACAATTTAACTCTCTAACACAAGTCAAACTTTTAATCCATTTCCTTATTTTTAAATTTATGAACTAAAATCAAATTATTCATAAGCGTTATAATTCGATCCGAAAATTATATAGAGTCCATAAACAGCTGAAATGTTTTATTGATTCTTAGATAAATCAATATTAACATATTACCAAAACAGAAAATATCGCCTATAAATATAATAAAGAAAACGAAACATTTAAGGAAACTTAATAACAGTTGTAATAATTTTGTCAGATATGGCAATCTTTGGCTTCATTCTCTTCTTAAAATAAATTGTAGCCGTTGATTATTTCTATACTTCAGTTTCATTCAAGTAGAATTCTAAGCATGTCTTCTGATTTATGTCCAGCGGCTTTAAATAAACTCTTTGTATACCCTCGAGTGCAAAATTTACTGCTTCTTCACTTCTTCCTATTTACAATAAACTTGGATTCTACTAATTGTCTTTATATTTTCCTCGAAAATATTTATAATGACTCCATTCTAGCTGAAAATGGGAAATTTTTATAAATGTTAAAAGGGGGTTTGTTGTCTGATAGTTTTATACTTATCAAATACAACTACGATCTAAGGAGTGCACATTATGAGAACAATTTAATTTAGCTTTTAAATTTCAACTTTTAATGTAAATAATTATTAGTTAATGATTCCCTGCATACAAATAAAAGCATTCGATTATTATGATATATTTATTCTAAAGAAAAAATAAGCTTGAAAAAGAACAATAAAATTATTATTTTACAGGATCAGCCAAATGGAATATAATGATTATTTCAATATATTAGAAATACGTAATTAGTTTTGAATAAATTTATTTAATAACGATTTTAATAATTCACACATTTTTTTATAATTCATATAATTTTTATTTAAAAAATTTTTTTTAGCAATAACATTGAAGACATTTTGCAATGGATCTTTCCATGGGCTTTCTCTTTAATTCAGCTGCCTTAAGCAACTTAGTACTTTTGTACACAATATTATTAAAGTAAATGTTTGATCTTTATAAATATACTAATACTTAAATTATTATAATGAAACATATAAGAGCCTAATTATATTTCATAAATGTTCTAACATTTTAAAATTCGTAAAATTTGCATTTTTTACATTTTTTTTTTTTTTTTTTTTTTGGCAACTACGAAAATAAAAGTTTTTGAACGGCCCACTTCTGATTTTCTCTCAGCTTAGCTGAACTGCTGAAAATCCGTAATTGAATCGAATTTTAACTAATGAAATTAGTGGAAGTTTTATATGACGTAATTTTTATACTATGAGTTATAAACAGAGTCTATTACTGGATAAGGTTTAAATTTTACTAAGAAATAAAACATGGTTTTCTAAATTTCGCAACTTTTTTTTAATACATTGCATTGAAACCAGTAGTGGCTTTTATCTAGGTATTTTGTGACCAACGTATTTTAACATAAACCTTACCTTTAAGGTGCTAAAAATTCTTTGATTCCATAAATTCAGTTATTTGAAACCTTAGCTTTTTGTCCCTTTGTAATGGCATCTAAAGCGCATTCTATACCTGTCCTCCCCTGAACATTTCAAAAGGCATATTCTACACATCTAAAAGAATTTTATGGCATTTTCAAGCAAAACTTTGGCCATCTCACCTTATTTCCAACTGCGGTACTTTCTTGCCAGAAAGAACGTCGCAACAACAAGTAATTCAGCAACCTGTCAATAAATTTGTCTTTCCACCTCACCACCTGGTCTCGTCACACCTTCGAATTTCCAAATCTTTTTTGGTAGGGAACAAAGCCCGTCCATTGTGTCACCACCTAAGTGATTTACTGTCCCCCAAGCAATAGCCACGTGTGTCCTTTTCCCCATAGAATATGCGGCACTTCGACTTTGTTGACAAAACCAACAGGCAGATTACGAAACGTATTTTGCCAGCAGCACATACCAAACTTTTCTGAATAGAGGAAAGAATAATAATTTATTTTTCGAACAGAATGGTTTTATATTTGGTTAAAAAAATATTACGCATTTACTATTTAAACAATTTCAGTTATGAATGTATGAGGAAATGTTAGCATAGCGAACTTAAGTAGCTATTATATTCCTCGCCTCACTCAAAGAAATCACTTTCGCTTGTTCAACGCAGTTTATGACATTTAACAACTTGTACCCATAATGTATGGGTGTGATTGATTTAATTTATTATGCAAAATTAAATGACCTTCGCATGTCAGAAATCCGGCAACAACAGGCGTAAGAAGTGGTTATTTAAATAATTATTTCTTTCTTTATGGAACACACGTGGAAAAAGGTTTAGGTCATTTTCTTTAAGAGAGTTTATAAAATTGCTCAACTTCCATTACTTTTTGGTAAGTTATGCAATCTGCAATTAACTACATCTTGGCAGCTCAAATTATTCCGTTTTGCAAGTTTTCTGATGTGTCTGGCATCAACTGCGATAATACAAATCTCAGCATGAATTTTCATTAAATACAATAAGATAAGGTTTCTATCTGAGAAGAAATGACATTTCCAGCACTGTTTATTCTTTACGGACAATTTATATCGAATTATGTAATCAAATCGGAATTTGATTTTTGCATTTCAAAATGCATTTTTGATGCGTCCGTTTTAAATTAAAAATATTGTTATTTATTAATTTTTACGCGTGGGAATTAATTTCAGACGATTTGAAGGAATGTTTGTTTTATTACATAACATTTTTTTTTTTTTGAAATTTCTTTTGTTATGTATTTATTCAGTGGAATATCAAATTTACCTTAAATACAGGATTTTGTGTTACAAAATGTCTCTCTCTTTTTTTTTCTGATGGCATTAACAACAGTATGACATAGAGCAATAAAACATATTACATAAGATATTGTCTTTTCAGCAAAGAAATAAAGTGAATTGTTTTTGAATTAAGGTACGTGTATTTTGTTGTTCGAAAACCCGAATCCCGAAAATATTTATTTTTTGTCTGAATATCACTGTAATAAATTTATGGTGGATCAGTAATCACAGTTCAGTTCATCTTATGCTGAGACGCATTTATACAATCGGAAAACAATTGCAGCAATATGAATATTGGATTTATATTAAAAACATTTTTTAAATGTATTTAAACTATTTTTTGGGTGAAGTATTTGTCGTTTGTTATTCGAAGATAATGTTATTATGATCTCTGCCGATATTATTTCGATTTCCGTCTGAAAACTATAAGGAAATATAAATCCAATAATTGTATTCATTTTAGGCTAAGGCGTGTTTATATAATCGGAAAAAAATTACCATTATATAAATATCAATCTCACAATTGAAAACTATTGCTTAGTATGTACAGTTTTCCAAAATAATAATAATAATAACAACATAAAATGCATAACAAACAATTTATAATGTTCTAATTATTTCTGAAACAATGTAGCATTAATTTTTTTCTTTCTAGAGCTT
Source organism: Argiope aurantia (assembly GCA_026543865.1). Classification (NCBI taxonomy): domain Eukaryota; kingdom Metazoa; phylum Arthropoda; class Arachnida; order Araneae; family Araneidae; genus Argiope; species Argiope aurantia. Next base: position 65,892 of record JAPMOR010012472.1, on the reverse strand, counting down.
TGCGAAAATTCTTGCAATCGAAAATGTTGATTGGGAATTAAATCCCCTAGATTCCCCTCCTGCGTCTAATTAACGTCCTGCTGCGGAACAAATAATGTCATCTGTCATTATAAAAAATGCAATGGAAAAAAAATGTCCACTATTTTTTAATTATTATGTATCTTTAAAAATGCTGATACATAGCTACTTAAAAATGTTTGTACGCAGTAGTTTTATGCGTACAATTTTATTTTTGACTTGTGTACAAGTTAATTATAAATTATAGCTCTAATTTGCATGATAATTAAGATTAAAAGATATTATCTTGATACATCGAAGATTTTAAGAATTTTTATATGCAAGTCGTTATAATTTGCTCTTAATATAAATTTGCTTAATGGTTATGATTTGCTCCAATTAGTACGATAAATAAATTAAAAGGCAATTAATTAATTATTTTTATTAAAAAGCAATAAATTAGTTTTCTTTACATTATTTTTTCAATAAAGTAAAAATTAAATTTAACACAAATCAACAAAATTTTTGGTTAATAAAATATTGTTCTGAAATTAATAACGACAGTTGAATTCACAATTTACAAAACTGAATACAAAAGCAGAGATATTCTTTTTTAAACGGAATACTATAAAAATAAATTTTAATATACGGATGCATTTCAAATGAGAAAATGTTTTATTTTCCTAACATATTTTCTGCAATAATAGTTAGTAACGAAAAAAATTAATTCAACAAAATTCTATAACGCATAAACTAAAATTTACCAACTTTTTCGAAATTATATATATTCGTACAAAATAAAAATATCTTAAATGCTAAACAAAATTTAGTTTGAAAATTGTCTGCCTGGAAATGCCAATCAGTATAGTATAATTATTATAAAGCACATTTCAATGACAGCAGCATATGCTATTGTTACTGAGAAAATAAACATTAATATTGCTTTTCCTCCTATTTCCTTCACTAGATAAGTGGGATGGCGAGAGAATTTTTCTTTATAATTTTGAGGTAGAACTAGTTGAGCCTACTACGTAATTATATGAGGGGTCTCCTAATGGCATTTTAAACGAAATATAATGATTTTTTCCACAGGGTGTAGCCGCTCTTAACTCCCACAACAGAATATTTATTTATCAAAAAAGATGTTTACCATATTCTAACGTATTTATTTCAACTTGTTTATATCTTTATGGGAATTTATTACATTATGATTCAATACATGTATAAGCTATGAGACAAACGCTGATTTTTTCCCCCATTGTACGAAATTATATTTAATCTAGCAATGAGGCAATACAATTCGAGAATCTTCATTTCATTTGTTATGAATCCTTCAGATTATGATTACCCCTAAAAGTTAGTTTCAATATTTGGAATGAAGCAATTTTATTTTCAATCCAGCAAAGATATTCATATGACAAAGGAAAAAACAATAAAATAATTGCATGCTAGCTTAGCTTTTTTTCTTTATCAAAATGTGCAGTAGATTAAAAAAATCCTGCTTTCTGTTCATATAACAAGCGTCACCTGAATAGAAATTTAGTTAATAATCTATATCAACACAGTCGAGGAGTCCGTCCGAAATCAAACTTCTTCACAATCGATCTCTGGCAAAATAAACGAGCAAATACTATATAATATGGCAGCAGCTATAGAATTTCTCAGTGAATATTTCATATTAAAAATACAGTTTAATGAACTTTAGTAGGTTAGTAATTTTTACACTATTTATACTATCTATAGGATATGATCATCCTACTTATGTATATTTAGCATTGATTGAAAAATGTATTATTCAATATTTTGCAATATCCGAGTGAAGATTGTATATTAAAATAAAAAAAATTTAGCAATTACTGTTTAAAATAATTTTTTACATAATATTATAAATAATTTAAATAATAAAATCAGTATTAAAAGTTATGAAATAAAATTTAAAGAAGGTTCAAACCTCCAGACTGAAACATCGAAACATGACGATGTTTTAAACTTGAATCATCTATTTTTTATTATTTTTCTAATTTTCTCTTGATTATTTAATTAATTATTTTTTTCATTCCTTATTATATTAGTTTTTTTTATATTTATTGTTATTTTTCATTATTTCAAAAATATTTAGTATCGCTCCAATGCGCGTGATTATTTACTCACTAATTAAAACAATAAAAGGCGTTGATATTAATAATATTTAAAAATATTTTTTTACAATTCCTGAAAATTAGAGAAAAACATATCCTATAATAGGCATAGCTAAAAGTGGCTTTTTCTTTTAAAAAAATTAATACAGTATAAAAATTATTTTTATGTCATAATATACTTCGAAATTAGTAAGGAAAAACTGTGAAGAAAAATTTTCCTATTTTGATTGATTTTTAATCAAAATTTTTTCTTAAAGACTATCGGCTACCGAAGAAGTAACTGCGTGCTAAGATGCCGTAAAATTAGTTGTTTTAGGTCCACTTGATAAAACTTTGATAAAAATGATACTTGACTTTGATAAAAATGCTCCTAAATTTATTTCATTTTATGCTCTGTAATTACTGATATAACATAAATAGTTGTAAAGTATCTCTTTAGACAACTTTTATTATCTATATAATATGACCAATTTGTTTAAATTGAACATAGAAAGGAATGAATAATATATAATCAATATTTTGCAGCATTTATTCCGAATGAAAATTAAAGTTGAAATCATTTTTTTTAATAAAGCGGCATTTACTTAATGCCACAAATAATTAATACTGAAAATTAATGTAAACCGTATCGAGAAAAGACATGCATTAATAAATAAACATTTGTAAAAATCATTGCTTATAATAAAGCAACATTTAAGTAATTATTACTAACAATTTGCAGAAAAGTAATGTAAAATAACAAGGAGAAAATCGTATAAGAAAAATAATTTATTTTATTTATTCTTGTAGATAGGAGAAGGATTGAGATTTTATGTATCAAACGAAAATAAATTTACTACCTTATAAAAAGAACTCGAAAAAATCCATTTCTTAGAAAGACATTCACTACAAAACTGAAAGAAATAATTTTATGCAAAATATAGAATTTGACAACTTTGACTGAAGACAACTAGACAACTAGAATAAGACAACTTTGGAGAAATGTTGCTTAAATATAATGTATCTCAATAAAATAATTGGATAAACATCTAGAAAATTCCTAAATACAAAAACAACTAGATTTAAATTGTTGAGTACAATTTATTTGTTTCAGTTTTATAATGCATTTCAAAGGAACACAATATGGGGTTACATAGTTGATTTTACAAAATCATACTATCATTTATCATAGTTAAATTCCACCCAAAAATAAAAGTCATAAAGAAGAAGTTATAATTGATTTTTTTCAGGATACAATCCTAATTAATAGCAATTTTTAAAAATACTGTCATCGATTTAGTTTTATTTAGAAAGAAATACAACAACTAAATAATTGTCTTATATCTAAAATTTCAGTGCTAAATAAGGTTTAATTTAGTAAAACATTATTTCAAATTTAGATATTTTTGATTGGCAAATATTTATTTGGAATAACTTTTACTTGCCAATATTTATTTGCCAATCAAAAGCAAAAAAACTAATAATCAATTTTTATTGGAGTTATTAGCAACTATTAATCAATTTTTATTGGCGTAAAGAATTTTTTTTAAGAAGTCTATTAATCTGTTATAAAAAATGCTTAACTTTTATCTATTTTTAATATAAAATGTTCATTATCTTATAATTATTGACAAAAAAAATTCTAAATTCAAAGCCATACAACATATATTTTCACCCCGAAATTTCGCTAACCGTAGGATAATCGACCATAAAATAAAAGCGAAAAGCTTTCAAAGAATTCCATAAAATAATAAATTTCCTAATAAATATACCTTAAATCGCGAAAATTCCACATAAATACAGCAGAAATAAAAAACAAAAAACAGTAAATCATATAAACCACCATATTATCATTTAATTTAGTAAAAATTATTTCAAATTTCAATATTTTTGATAGGCAAATATCTTTGAACACACTTCGCATAAAAATTTTGTTTTTAAAAAAAGTCTAGTAATCTATTATAAAAAATACTTAACCTTTAATTATTTTTGACATAAAAGGCTCATTATTTCACAGTTAATTACTGAAAAAAAATCTAATATCAAAGTCATACAACACATATTTTCACTCTAGAACTTCGCTAACCGCACAATAACCGACCATAAAATAAAAACCTAAAAGCTTTCACAAAATTCCTTAAAGCAATAAATTTCCAAATAAATATACCTTGAATCGCAAAAATTCAACATAAATACCGCAGAAAGAAAAAAAAAAAAACAGTAAAACACACAAACCACCATATATCTTTCAAAACTCCAAATAAACAAAAACCAACAATAAAGAAAGAAAGCAAAGGAAAAGAAACAAGACAGAAGAAGCTTCACTCACCTTTTCTAAAAACGCGATCTTAAAAATTCACACCGCTATCACCTATTAGAGAACCGGATGTGGTAAAAAAGGAAGCCCCGTCGTATCCATAAAGATTCTGCCGCAAACAAACATAACAATTGAGACGATCGGTCAACGGAGGTGGCGAAAGCAGACTGAGAAAATTGTGAATGAAAAATTTTTTCGAGGATCCAGAGGATGAAGAGTGCCGGGGGAGCGGGAAGGGAGGGGGGGGGGGGACGAATAGCAACGGGAGCCAACGGGATCTCCCACTTTCAAGTGGCCCACCAAAAGCGTCGCGCTCATTGGAAGAGGTGCCGCTGCCGTTCGCAGTGCTTTGGGGAAGAAGGGTGAGCGAAGAATGGGGGGTTAGTGTGGTCTTAAATACCGGGGCTTATATATTATTATTATTATACATCACAACAATAAAAGTTTAATAATGAGAAAAATGCTACTTAGAGAAATTTTGTTTTGTTTCGGTAGAATACTGGATCGTAAGAATTCAGTTAGTAGAGAGAAACCTAGTATTTTCTATTCCGAAATTCATAGTTCCTGATTGTCCAATTTTAATATCTGTATCATCTATGTATTCAAAATAATTAGAAAACCGAAGAACCAGGCCTGAACTTCACCAATTATATTGATTTTGTTATTTTTACTTTCTTTTATACGTAGTATAAAAAAGTATGGAAAGTATCGCAATCAACAAAATTCGAACTCGAGATTTTGACGAATCTCCACATTTTAGACCTGCCTGAGTCGGAAAAACATATTTTTGGAAAATGCCCGTCTGTCTGTCTGTGACGAAGATAACTCAGAAATGTTTTGAGCCAGATGAATGAAATTGGGCATATGGTTTTTGCACCAAATTTGTAGATTTCTATTAAATGTTGAGTAAAATCTGTTCATTGGAAGTTCATCTGTTCGAATATAAGTTAAGAAGATAATTACGAAACAAAGAGAGCTAGATAGATAAAATACGGTACATAGATTTAACATCTATAGTGTAGACACCTGTCAAATTTCGAACCAAAATCTACGAGTTGACTGTCCGTCCGTATGTATTTTTAGAAACATGTAAACACGATAATTTAAAAAAGCCACGATTTAAATATATCAAATTTCATATAGGATTTTGTGAATAGAGTGCAGATTTGTGTCAAGTTTTGATTTCATTCGGATTAGAAAAACGTGCCTGAAACACAAATTTGATGTTTGGATACTATTAACGCATGTCAGTAATTAATGAAAAAATAACTCGCCAAGGATGTCAGGATAGATCAAGCAAAAATGCTTCAAATTCAAATTCACACCGAAAGTTCATATTTCTTAACTATTGTTCACCAGTGCCATGTAAGGTGCTCTCAGTCATGACAATTTTATCATAGAATATGCGAGAAAGTTTCGAGAAGACCACTCCCGCTGGTTTTAACATGAAACTTCATGTCTCCCAGATATGCCATCAACGGTTGCTCGTTCTCCATTCCTTTTAGAAAAATATTCTGGATTGTACCATTTCATTGCACATTCTCTATGAAAAAAATAAATTAAAAAAAAAACCAACAGTATCTCCCATCCCTAATTGTTGCATACGTTTTATTTATTTCCGTTTTCACATGTACGAAATATAAAAAGAGAAGGTACAGTGGTCCTCAAAAAATTCTGAATTTAAGATGTGAATTTAAGTCTGTGAATATAATAATTCTGTCTGTGTCTTATGAATATAATAATTCTGTCTGTGTCTTATCAATATAATAATTCTGTCTGTGTCTTATGAATATAATAATTCTGTCTGTGTCTTATGAATATAATAATTCATAAACGTTTTGATCCTGATGAATGACATTTGGCATATGGATTTTAAAACAAATTTGTAGATTTCTATTAAATTTTGAAAGAAATCCATTTAGAGGAAGTCTCTATGTCTTGCTGTTTGAGTACAAGTGAGTACGATTCGGATTGGTATAAAAACACCAGATCTTGATGATGTGCATTTCATAGCACATGGAAGCAAATGAAAAATATAGTATGTTGGTAAAAAATTTCTTTAAGGGGAGAAAAAACGTTGTTATAAGAAAGTTAAACCTAGGAAAAAATAGGACTTCATAATAAAGAACGGATGATTAAAACTTCAATATTCCTACTTAGAAAACTATAAATTCTAATGATCTTTAGAACATCATAAATCTATCATGTATCTAAAATACTCTAAACACGGATACTTTAATTCTAATCTCATTGTATTAACGTATCGAAGTCAGTCATACAAGATGGAATAAAAGAAATTTTAATATTAAGTCTCAAAAATTATTAGGGAAGCCATTATATGGTTAGAAAACTTCTATAAATATCAAATTTAAGGACACGTTTTATTTTTTATCAGTTATTACAAGTTTAAGTACAAAATTAAATATATAATTACAAATCCTCCTAATTATTCAGTAATTTTTTTACATATGAATATAGAAGCAACGCATCTTCATAATCGAAAAGCAAAGGTTTGCACTCTGATTCGATGAAGAATATGTCTCAAATTTTGTGGGCTACGAATTGAAGAAAGTTCTCATCGTACTGGTTAATAGATAGTGTTGCATAATGACTTTCCACCTCAAGTACAATATATCGTCATCATCTAGAAACGATTCATTATTACTAGGTTTGATTTCATTGACTCAAATAGGTTCAATCTGTATGTACAAGTTATCACTGAATATATAATCTAAATTTTAATCTATTTAACTGGTATTATCTCTCTCTCTAATATCTTTTGGTTTACTATTTTATATTCTTTACTTGTTTCATGTTTATAAAGAAAGAATTTTGAATTCGATATTACTTACTTTCTAATTTACAAAATTTGTTTATGTATTCGATGGCAAAATACTATTTTAATATTTTCAGAAATTAATTATTAATTATTTATTTAATGGCATTTTGATTTTCTACACGGGACGCCACCTGGTAATGAATTTGAGAAAGATTAATTACAAGATTCTTCAAAATTAATTAAAATGAAAGATAAAAAATAAAAAAATAATCAACAATCATGCTAAAAAAAATCTACCTTTACGCTTATGAAAAAAATTAATTTGTTTTATTCAATTTGTTTTGTTGTTTTTATTATTTGAAGTCATCGAACATTTTAGACGTAAACTCTCTGCTGCATATATTTAGAGCGTAACACTTTCTCTGAAATCTTTCGACAATGAAGTATGATTAAGGGAAATGATTATTTAATGGATGTTAATTGCAAAATGCCGCTTTATTAGTTCCCAACATCTGAATTAATATTTAAAGAGAATGCATGCCTCTCTCAGTGTGAATATGCCGACACTTTACAGGAGAAAGCATTAAAGCTAGAGCTACCGCATTTCAACATACATCAGATAGTGGGGTTGGGTATTTAGGAGAGATTTTTTAACAACATTAACTAGAAAATTGTATGAATCAGAAATGATTGGAGATTTTATTGCTTTTTTTTTTTTGCTATAATTTTTGAAAATATATCAGCATAAAAATAATTTTCTGAACATATTAAAATTCAAAAACTATTTTCTTTCAATTATGGCAATTTAATTGGCGTTTTTTTAAAACAATTTTAATTAATTTTTTAAAGATATTTTAAAACATATTTTATAACAATATTTTCATTTTTGCAATAAATATTTTACTCTTGAGTTTTCTTCCAATGTTGATGATTAATACTTAAAAGAATGGCTTATATGTTCATATTGAGTAAAATTCCATTTAAACCACATTTTCAATAAAAATCTTGAAACTTTTTAATTATATACAAAATGTGATTTTTCTTCAGAAGGAAACAACGATTAAGTTAGCCCATTTTTAAATTCTAAGGGCTGGTTTTTTTTTTTTTTTTGCTTGCAACATATTTGGATGTGTAGAAGTATATATATTTTGGCTAAAAATTTTGGTTTGTTTACTATGTCTACGAAAATTTGAAGTTTAAAAATGCTTTGATAAGAGATGGCATTTTGAGTAACTCATGCAGAATTTAATTATGTATAAAAGACTCTACTGGAACTTCTTATCAAATCAAAGAATTTTTTACTGAATAAACCATTTACATATTACTTTTCATTCTTACATATAAAATTTTTATGAATAGACCTCGACTCAGCAAACATTTTATTGGATAAGAAGTTTAATTAATTCCATTTAAAATTAAACTTCAAATTTTAAGTGAAATGCAATAATGAATAATAGTTTTAATGAAAGGACACGGAGGAATGAATGCTAGGAGTATAGTAAGGTTTCTATAAAAGTTCAAATCCATCAAACTGAGAAGTTCACAAATGCTTTGTTAAGAAAGAACTGATATTTTGAGTAAGTTATGAGTTAATTACATGCAAAAGATTTAATTGAAAATTTTTATAACAAATAATCCCGGCTAGCAGAACCAAAGACCGTTATCATTGTTTAAATATTTCTAAATGTACAGTATCATATATAACAATAAAAATTTAGATAAATTAAAAAAGATTAATAAAATAGATTTATAGATAAAAGAATTTAAATTTTGATGTTTTAATATATATTTTTTCAAACTGCTGGTTACTTACTGGAATTTAATCGAATTTAATTCCATTAAAGGAATTTTTTCACAAAACAGTTTTTACATATAAACATTTGTTACGAGTAATTAATATGTAAATAATTAATTACTCGTTGTTGCAGTTTTTCCTTTTTTAACTAAGCTTGCCATTGATAATAGGTATAAATGGAATACTCTAAAGTAATCAGTTTCTCTAATTTTTAGATGTTTTAGGCATAAAAGAGAGGGAAAGGGGTTCATCAGATGGAAGTAGTTTGAAACCCAGATTGCCTAGAGTCCAGCTTAATCCGAGTAATTTTGTTGTTAGTCTATTTATAGAAACGATAAAACGAGTATAATATTTCAAAATATTACAATTATTTGCCTTTCTTTACAGAGATTTTACTCAATACACATTAAAAGTTTTATACAGTGAATGCAAAGCAAAAAGTACTATTGCATGTATTCATTAATATTTGTAAGTCATTTTTTATTAATTTGAGATAATATTTAAGAAATATTTAATGTTAATTTTATTTGCACGTATAAATTGGAACATTTTATCAAAAATCCAAGACATGGTCTTTTTAATCAAAAATACTTGCCAAAAAAAATTTCAGTACTTCTTGAACTCCGTTAATCTAAACAGCGATTTTATGTAGTACGATTCAAAAGATAGTGATACGCACATCACTAGTACTTAAAACACGTTTATGATGAACAAACGCATTGTTTATGCAACAAATTTATAAGAAACAAAAACAATAAAATACAAGTTTTTGATTTAAATAAGAATGCGGATCTACATTATTTATATGAATAACAATATCACATTAAAATCATCACATTTTTCCAGTCTTTACGGTGCCTTGATTTTCCTCATTGTGCTATTTTAAGCAAATCACAGAAGTGAGTTCCGTTTAGCAACTTTGACCTTAAGAAATGGAATTTCCTCTCAGAATTCGAAGAAAATTTCCGTCAGTAAAAATCCAGCAAACGGTTATATTTTGAGAAATGAGCAATGCTTTTACGAAATTCTTCAAATTTGAGCATTTCAGAGCTTTCAGCTTTCAGAGCTTTGAGCTTTTCCGTTGTACGTAGGAAATGTCATAGATGATTTTGAAGTGGAATGCGGTACGACTGTCATTTTGAAAAATGCTCTTGAGATGCAGTGGATGTTCGATATTGATTTCTTTTATCCTCTCAAAGATCAGATTCTAAACGCATTTCAACTATCTGAGAATTTTTTCTTTAGTCCAATATATTTTAAACCTTCAGGAATATTCAAAAAGTGAAATAATATTTTTAATGAGAAATGTATAGCATTATAATAGATAAGTCTCAACATTCTGTACCCCAACAATAATTAAGCCTTTTTGCCGTTCAAAGTTAACAGTAATTAACCTTATACTTTTAAACATAACAATTTTAATCAAACATGTTATCGTTATATGACCGTTTTTCCTAACGGTATTCACAAAAAATATGCTGAATCCTTTAAATTATTAATTAAATTAATTAATTTTATTTTATAATTAGAGATATTTTCCGTTCTTTATACTGAAGCTATTAATACTTATCTAATGACGAGAAAATCAAATCAATAAGTAGAGGGCAAATTTATTTTGGAAAGTCGAAACATGAGCTGTACAAAATCTTTCTATAAAATGCGAGATTTATTTAGATATATTTTTTTTCATTATTCAAAAAGATATATTAAACAGAAAACTATATTAAATAACATGGTCTTTAAATACATTAATATCCACCTTATGCTTAAAGACCATAACTCAAAGAAGATCTATTAAATGTTGAACTATATAAAAAGACAAGGTCTTTAAAAACCAAGTGACGTTGATACCTAACTTATGCTAAAAGATCATTATTCAAAAAGGTCTTTTAAATATAGAACCATACTATAAAGACAGGGTCTTTTAATCCACATGACACTGATGACCATTTTATACTAAAATATCATTATTCCATATCTTTTCAATGTGTAACCAAACTACATAGACGCGATCTTTTAAATCGTGTGATAATGATGCTTATCTTAGCTAGATTGAATACCAAGTCAATTATTATTATGTTGCGCTGCCACAAAATACAATAAACAACATCAAATTAACATCTCGTTTTGAAGTAAACATTTTTATGATAATCTTCGCAATTCGTTATCATGGTTGACATGAAGAGTAGGATTGGCAGCTCTCTCTTAAATTTTTGTCATTATACCAATAGAAGAATATTTGTTTTATGATGGATTCAACAAACTTAAAGACCCAAACAAAGATTGATCTTTGGTGGATTTGCATCTCAAATCCTTGATTCTACAGATCACGAAATCGGAAGACTTCTACTACCAAGCCACTGCGGTTCTAGATTGTAATATCCTATATTAAATGGCGTATAGTAGCGGACTTTGACGATATGAAACCACTAACGCAGCCAAATTTTATTGTGTTAAAGAAGTAATGTGAAAAAAATTATTTGTACTTTTAATTTTACCGTTAAAGAGGCCGGCATCCTGGCCTAGGGTTAGTGCGTCTTCCCCGTGATCTGCGCTCCCGGTGTTCGAGTCCTGGTTCGGGAATGATTTTCTTTACCTGTGTTCTATCTGTGAGGTTTGTAAAGAGCCTCCCCCTGTAGAAAGGGGGTGTGCAAGCGAGTGTGTGAATGTCATCTTCATATGAGCTAAAGTCAGACTTCTGTCCTCGCATGCTCAGGGGTTTTTACCCTCAGAAGCTACTACATCCCTCTTTCCCCGATCCTTTGGACTCAGTTTGAATTGGCACTCAATCCAAGGGGTATAAGCAACAACAACCGTTAAAGAGAGCAAAATGTTAACTTCCTACAGTGAAATCTTCCGTTGGTAACTCATTTTTAAATTATTATCCGATTAAAATCTTGATAGGAAGACAACGTAGTCATCTTGCAAAATATATATCTCTAACTTGACTTTACGGACTGATAAACGTGAGCTTTTGTAAATAGAAATCATATCATTTATGACCACGTAAAGGAGCAGTGAAATTAAGAATTAGCAGCAAAGTGAAAAATTATTTTATTATTTAAGAAAAAAATATTTTTTATTAGTTTTCATCACTAAACCAACTGCCGCTTATAATCAGAAATGGCTGATTCGCCATCCATTTATCCTGGCGAATCATCTTTTCACCGCAAGTGCTAAATTTAATACAAAAAAAATCTTGAATTCTCTTTGATTCCTTTGCATAACCACTGTTCTTGCTGGAATCGTTTATTCTCACTACTGACGAAAAATAATATTAAAAATGTTTTAAATGCATAGTGGACTATAAGGACAGGTTAAAGTTTTTAAGTGCAGGGATGAAAAATTTGTCTGTACTTAACTGAAACATTAAGGAAAGAACATGTCTAAACGATATTTGAATCAAGCGAACAGCACAGATGCTTTGTTAACTTCGTACTTTTTAAGTTAATAGAATATCTGTTATCGAATGTTGCAACAAAATTATAGGAAGTTAATTAAAATAAATTAACATATTTTTAGATTAAAAGCGATTGACAGTTAACTATTATTATACTTGCCTTAGGTGAAAAAAGTTCAAGATGAAAACATAGATCCAATAGCGAATGCATGTTACCATTCAGTTAACATCAGATTATATTTAAGTTCAAACTGAATTATATTCTTGTATATTAAGGTCTTACTGTTTTAAGCTAAATGAAGTCGTTTTCACAATTGACTATATTACTATAATGGAAAGGTCAGATTGAAATCATTCCCAGTTTATTATTCATTTAACAGCATCAAGTCTTCCATAATCGAAGAAACACGACCGTCTACGGAATAGTAGTATGACTTCGATTTGATTTACAGCCTAAACGTTTTCTGTTCAGGAAAAATCTACACTCATTTTTGAACTCTTAATCCTAATTCTGGAGAAGAAAAAAACTACATAGTGGTCTCCAAGACAATTCCAAGTGGAAGACAACATTTTCAAATCAACTTAAAGAAGTCGTTTTTAATCGACTAATCGACAGATGGCTTTAAAATGACATATTTTACTGGTGAAATGTTGTTATTAAGCTTAAATAGTCCATTTTAGGATCTTTTAATTTAACCATTTGTAACACCCAAGCACAGGAAACAGAAACGACACATTGTGGTCTTCAGGTTATCTTAAGTTTAACAGGACAAAAGACTAACTCAAATCTATAAATATCATTTGGTAATTTATCAAGACTTCGGAATTATTTAAGGGAGAGTTAAAAAAGCTCTTCGAGTAAAATGATATCTATGCTTTCTTAAAAGTTAAACAATATCGTAACAAATTTGCAACCGCTTTAAAAAATAATTTGTGATTACATAGTGAGAATCAAATTTTAAGAAATAATCCCTAAAGAAATGGCAAAGAAAGTGAAGAGTAAGAAAATTACAAAAATCCCTTTTCTATTTCTTTTCTTATCAAAATTATAACATTTAAAGATCATATCCTAACCATCGCCTTAAAACGAAAGTAAACAGAGTTTTAAGGAAAAAGATTATTATTGTATGCATACTAGATTGTACCAAAAACGTTGGGTAAAGAAGTAGAATAGCAATGGAAAATAGGCAGAATTTACAGAAAATGGAATAACACTGAATTCGAATGATACCAGAAGGATAATTCTAATTATTAGCTAATATTTAGCGAAAAGCTATTAAAAAGATATTCCAGCTTCATTTAAGCATGCAAATTTGAATTTATCAGAAAGTTTATACAAGAAATTTATGCAGCATGCAAATAAACAAATCCGTAATATAACCATCTGAATATTTTCATTTTTAAACCCAAAACAAATTGGAATTACAATCAATATGTAACTAAAAGTAATCTTCTCTATAAATATGAAATATTAAAACATAGTCTTTTTTGGAGATAAAAGCCTTTATTGCTCTCATTATCACTTGTAGAAAGTGTATAATTTTTTTTTCTCCATAACATCATAAATAATTGGTAAATACAATGCAAAATTTTGTTAGGCGTTTTAACAAGCAATGTCTGTTAAAAGTTGTTTATTTTCGTCGTAAACATCACAAATTAACAAAGCTTAAAACATGCTAAAAGTATAAATTAAAATTACAATATAAAAAAAAGATAAAAATTCTAGATTATTTGTTAAAAGCTCCACTCATTATTGGAGAGAAATACAACCCTGTTATATGTATCAGGCGTTGTATCAGTGAAAACTGGCCCAATCATTTTTATTCAATCCATCCGTCAAGTCCAGGAAAATATATCTCCATATGCTCCCTGAATTTTGTCAATATAGCTAACCAACTTTGAATTTTGTCTCTAATTTTCACTTCCGTAATAGTAAACTGATGGAATGAAAAAATTGTTGAGCCATTTATAAACATTTCCAGCCTATGTAGTTGACACGAAATTTCGAATAAACCTTCTTCTAAAATTTCCAAATAATCTCGATAAAATTGTAGCTTAGATTTAAAGGTCAATATAGCAATTGGTTGCAAAATCATATCATTATGGAAAATGCCTAAATAAAGGTTTTCTATATATTTGTAGGAATCTTTCACTATTGCATTGACCTTGGTGAATTCCATGTATATCTCATTCAAAGATTCATATGCATCGCGCATTGAACAACAGTGTTCTTCGTGAAGGGCGAATTCGTCATCATTCATTTTTTTTCTTGAAATTCAAGTGCTCTTTTACAAAAGATGCTCGTCTTTCTAATGATCTGATAGGAAAGAAATCAATATGAAAAATGTAAAAGAAAAATGGCTGATTTTTTTTATCCAGTTAAACAAAAATACTTACAAGTATTTATTCAAAAATACGATCTTGTAGAACCTCATATACTACCTTATACAGTTAATCACAATGCAGTTAAGCGTTTTCAGTTTTATTACATGCAAATGTGTTGCCCTTTTTTCTAAATAAAGTTTTCAAGGAATATTTAATTATTGAATACTAATTTTTTTTTCTATGGTCCAGTGAAAATTGGAAAATTTTCCATTTTCTTCCAAACAAAAGGAAGAAATTCGTCGAAAGTTTACGAATACTTGAATCTCTTGATTTTTTTTTTTTTTTTTTTTTTTTGCCCTGTAATAAAACCGATTCAAAAGTGAGGAATCTCTGATTTTTGCTTTCATAAAACTTCCTTTCTTGAGCTATCACATATTTTTTTTTTTGCCAAAGATTTTAAAATACCAGATAACCTATTAGATATTATACAATATTGTAAGACACTAATAAATATTTGCAACATTGTTTAATATTGTGGTATATTGTTTAATATCATATAATATCGCAGAACATTGTACTATATTGAGCAACAGTTTGTTCTACCTGGGTAGTGTCTTCTTTATTTAAATAAATTTGGTCCAATAAATATAAAGACATTGTCTTTCTTTTTTTACTTATTTAATTATGTTAGTATATATTATGAAAGCAATATGGTTTTATAAAATTTTACAAAAGAATATAATAGATCACAATTGGATCAAATTTTTCGCATTTTTATGACTGAAAGATTTTAAACACTACTCTTTGATTTTTAAGACAGCATAAAATGAAGGATTTTCACTTTTTTCTTCAGAAAAAAAAATACAAGGAAGACATCACAAATTTTGAATTATTTAGCTAAAGTCTTTCGACTTTTTTTATGATTTTGGACAGCAAATCGAGGATTCGAAAGTGGAAGATCCCAGCCTTGATAGATTAATAGAAACAATTCATTCACAGCATTTTTCTTCAAATTTCAATAATTTTTCAAAGGCGAATTTAATTAAGGCTTCCAGATTCAGTAGGGGAAAAATATTTTTAGTTGATTCTTTAAAAAAAAAATGTAAGTAAAACGTAAGAAGTTTTCCAGTACTTAGCTGATATTTCCGAATAATTTTATGGTTCCCGGTGTTATTGTAATAAAAGCTCAAAGTTGGGAAATCGTAGTTTTAAATCCTGATTTCTGCATATGTATATGCTGCGAGGCCTGACCTGATGGTAAGGCCTCGGCTTCGGAAGCGGAGGATTTCAGGTTCGATACCCAATTCCACGGAAGAACCATCGTGTAAGTGGACCTGGTGCACGCTAAATTCGTCCATACGAAACGTCCCTCCGCTGGTATGATGTGGAAGTTTGGAAAGGGGCAGCCAGCTCAGGTGTCGCCCTCGTCGTGTGACCCGAGTTCAAAAGTACGAGGTCCGTCCCAAAATAGCCCTAGCATCGCTTTAAATCGGGACGTTTATATCAGATTTTCGTTATTAGATTAATAGGAGAATATTTTTTCTATGATAGATTGAACATACACAAAGAAAAAAAGACTATTCTTTGATGTATTTAAGTCTCGAACCCGTGTTTCTCCGGTCACGAAATCAAAAGGCTTCTGTTACCAAGCCACTGGGCTTCTATATTGTAATATCTTATAATAAATGGCGTCTAGTAGCGGACTTTGATGATATGAAACCACTGACGCAGCCAAACTTTGTTTTATTAAAAATCTAATGTGAAAAAATTTGTTTGTACTTTTCATTTTACGGTTAAAGAGAGGGAAAGCTAAACACAAAACGTCAACTTCCTACAGAGAAATCTTACGTTGGTTTCACGCTGCCACGTTTAATTATCCGATCGTCAAATTAATATCTGATTAAGATCTTGATAGAAAACAACGTAGCCCACTTGTAATTTATATATATCTATAACCTGACTTTAGGAAATGATAAACGTGAGCTTTTAGAAATAGAAATCCTATCATTTATGACCACATAAATGGGTAGCGACATGAAGATTTAGCTGCTAAGTGAAAAAATTATATAATCATTTGTAGCATTTATATTACAGTTATCTGTGATTTATTGGTATTTTTCCAAATCTCAATTGATTGGTGCAAGAAATTTTCATCACTAAATGAACTGCCTCTTGTAATCAGAAAACAGCTTTCTTTGCTATAATACATCTCTCCCCAAACTTAGAATAGCTATAATTATCATAATCTCTTTTGTAATTATTTAATAACCCATGAAATTAATTTAACATATCATATTCTTTTCCTTCCTGCAGAACTGGATGACGGATTTCTTCATTAATCACAAAAAGTAAAATTAAATAAATAAATAAAAATCATATTTTACAATTTGAAAGCAAAACTATTGACTTTTAATAAATAAAATTCTTAAAAAAATTGTTTAGAATCGAGAAATATTGCATAAATTTAGGGAAGCCAAACTAATCAGTTATTTAAGCGAATTCTATTAATTCATTAATAGAAATTATATCTCTACTGATAATTAAGATGAATGCATGCATGTCTGTGTATGTATTGATGTTCTACAGGACATACTGTTAGACCAAAAACATCTAATTTTGTTCAAATACATTTGGAAAAACTTTTTCGAAATTGTACTTAAAATTTTTTATTAATTAAAAATCAAGCAAAATTTTGACTTTTCTTCACTAGAACTTTCAAAATTATTATAGGTCAAGAATGATTTTTATATAACTTTAAAATTCCGAAAATTATTGTCACATAATGTTTTTTATTATTTTTTACCTATTTTACGTCAACATATTTCACTATTATAAAACGGGAAAAAACCTCAGGTAATTTCCATGGTTTAACGCATTTTTACTGAATTATTGATGATGATGATGAATGTACTGCTTATTCTTCCATAAAGAGTTTGTTTCTATTTAACGCTCGCTTTAAAATGCAACAGATTTCCAAAAAGCGTTTACAATTATGTAAATAATCATAACAATGTTTTAACGAACGCCCATTTTTAAACATTGCTAATCTTTATTTTAATGTAATTAGATGCATAATAATTATATCATCTTTTTTTAATAAAGAACTGCCTTTTTGTTATAGTACATTGAATTTTTCGGCAAATCAGATAAGTTTAATTGAATAATTCGCTGATTTTTGAGACAAATTACAAAAATTCTTATGTAGTACACATAATACTTAAATGCTGAACAACTCTGTTTGATACGCTCAGATTTTAATCCTTTAAAGGGCCATTTTTTTATTCCTATTATGTTAAAATATTTTTAGGTTTGAAATTAGAATAAGAAAAGGGATTCATTTAGCTTATTAGATAAATTTAATTTGCTTAATTAATTTGTTTAATTAATAATTAAATAGCAAATCAAGACACATCATTTTGTGTGAGATAAAAAAAATTGAAGTAGTTAAGTTTCTGCCTTTCTAAAAAAATTTGTCAGAACTTATGCCAACCTACATACTTTCATACAAAGATTGATAAATTTGGTGGGAAGCGTACTTCCCACGGCCTTAGAAAGGGTTAAATGAAAGTTTTTGTATTATTTGAAGCTTATAGTTCCGTTTTTGAAACATATGTTCAAATTTCTCGCAATATCATAAAAAATTAAGAGGAAGCATTTCAAAATAAACGGAACGATATTAGGATATTAGTACGTGTTACATGTCTATCAAATTTTAAGTTTGAAAACTCCGTGTTGAAGAAATCGTCAAGAAGAAATTAATTAAAATATTTCATTGAAAATTTTAGCATCCATCAATCCTGGTGAATCAGCTGATCACCGAAAGTGGGTAATCTCATGTAAAAACTTTTTGAATTCTCTGATATCCTTTGAATAACCTAATCATTTATTCTCAATATTGCCAAAAATATTAAAAATTGTTTTAAATGTATAATGAGCTATCAGGACAGGTCACAGTTTATTGTTTAAGTGGATGGATGAAAAATTCGTCTGCATTTAACTGAATCATTAAAAAAAAAGTGGCTTAACGGCATTTGCATCAAGCCAAGAGCGTAGCTGAGAGTGAATCATTGTTAAATTCGCACTTTTTAAGTCAATAGCAAAACTGTTATCGAGTGTTGCAACAAAAAGATTATAGAAATTTTATTAAAATAAATTAATATATTATTCTTCAGATTAACAGCGATTGACAGTTGATTATTATTATGCTTGAAAAACATGGAAGATCAAGCCTTGGAAGAAAAAAAGTTCAAGTCGAAAACAGAGCAGATGGCTAATGCATATTTCCACTTGGTTAACATTTGATTATATTTAAGTTCAAACTGGATTACATGGAAATATTTTGAGATCTTGTTTTTTTTTAAGCTAAATGAAGTCGTAATTATGATTGGCTACGTTACCAGAATGGAAAGAGAAAATTAGAATCATATCCAGTTTATCCTTAATCTATCAGCGTCCTTCATAATTGAAAAAACATAACCATGTACTGAGAAATAGTATGACTTCCACTTGTTTTACAGAATAAAAGTTTTCCGTTCAAGAAGAGTCCATATTCATTTTTTAAAATTCTTAATCTTAATTATGAAGAAAAACTACATAGTATTTTTCAAGACAAAGACAGTCAAAGAAAAACAGAAAAATTTCTGAAAAACATTTTGAACAAAATTAAATAAATTTTACTGCACAGCAATTTCTACATTTAAATCTCACAATAAAGGAACCGAATGAGGTCAAAATAAAATTAACTTTACGCTCCTTGATGCAAACGGTAGAACTGAAGAGAGACAAAATTCTAGTAATCGACCTAAAGACAGCCGTTTTAAATCAACTAATCGACAGATATAAAATTAAGTAAATTATGTATTGTACTAGCGAAACATTGTTATTACTCATTACCAATCATTTTTAGGATCCTTTAATTTATCCATTTCCAACATCCAAGCTCGGGAGAATAAAATGATATATTGTGGTCTTCAAGTAATCATAAGTTCAACAAGACAAAGGAGAGAATATTATAATTCAATGCTATAAATATATTGTGGCAATCAACGAAGGCATTCTGTAAGAGTTAAAAATGGAAGAATATCGTATAAAATTTGTTACCAAATAATTTGAGATTACATAGCAAACATAGGGCCAATCAAGTATCAAAAAATAATCTTAAAATCTCTAAAGAAATGGCAAGGAAAGCGAAGAGTAAGAAAATTACAGAATTCCTTTTTCTATTTCTTTTCTTATCAAAATTTTAACATTTAAAGATCATATCCTAAACATCGCCTTAAAACGAATTAAACAAAGTTTTAACGAAAAAGATTATTATTGTATGCATGAAATTATACAAGAAACGCTGGGTAAAGAAACCAGAATAGAAATGGAAAATATGCAGAATTTATAGAAAATGAAATAACACTAAATTCGAATTATATCTGAAGGATAATTCAAATTATTAACTAATATTTAACGAAAAGCTGTTTAAAAGAGATTTCGGCATAATTTAAGCATTCAAATTTGAATTTATCAGAAAGGTTTATATAAGAAATTTATGAAACATGCAAATAAAAAAATCCGTAATATAACCATTTGAATATTTTCATTTATAAACATAAAACAAATTGAAACTAAAAATGCAACTAAAAATAGTCTTATCTATAAATATGAAATATACAGTCATTTTGGAGATAATAACCTTTATTGTTGTCATTATCACTTGCAAAAAGTGTATAAATTTTTATTTTCATAACATCAATAATTGGTAAATACAATGGAAATTATTTTAGGCGTTTTAACAAGCAATGTCTGCTAAAAGTTATTGATTCTCTTCGTAAAAATTACAAAGCTTAAAACATACTAAAAGTTTAAATAAAAATTGCAATATAAAAAAAAGAAAAATTCTAAATGTTTTGTTGAAAGCTCCACTCATTATTGGAGAGAAATACAACCCTATTATATGTATCAGGCGTTGTATCAGTGAAAACTGGCCCAATCATTTTCATTCAGTCCATCCGTCAAGTCCAGGAAAATATATCTCCATATGCTCCCTGAATTTTGTCAATATAGCTAACCAACTTTGAATTTTGTCTCTAATTTTCACTTCCGTAATAGTAAACTGATGGAATGAAAAAAATTGTTGAGCCATTTATAAACATTTCCAGCCTATGTAGTTGACACGAAACTTCGAATAAACTTTCTTCTAAAATTTCCAAATAATATTGATAAAATTGTAGCTTGGACCTAAAAGTCAATAAAACAATTGGTTGCAAAGTGATATCATTATGAAAAATGTCTAAATATTTTTTTTCTTCTAAATATTGGTAGATATCTTTCGCTAATACATTGTAACCGGTAAATTTTATGTATATCCTATTTAAATATTCATATGTATTGCGCATTAAATAAAGTTTTTCTTCGAGAAGGCGAATTCGTCATCATTCATTTTTTTCCCCTTGAAAATCAAGTGCTCTTTTGCTAAAGATGCTTGTCTTTCTAATGATCTGATAGGAAGGAAGTTATTATGAAAATGTAAAAATAATGGCCAATTTTTTTCACCGAGTCAAACAAAAATACTTACAAGTAATAATCCAAGAGTATAATCTCCTGGAAACTCATATACTACCTTATGCTTTTGTACCTGATTTACACTCGGTCAGTAGGCAGCGCATGCGCAGAAAAGGACTAATTTATGTTTGCCACTACTTCGCAAGATAGATTCAGGCATTCCATGCTTGACTAAAAAATTGTCGTTTTGCGTCCCTGACTTTTTTTTTTTCCTTTAGTGAATTTCACTGGGAATCGTATTCAAATAATGGATATTTACACAAAGATCATGGTAAAATAAAAAAAAGGTCAACATACCTAAATTTGGAAAACTATAGAAAGAAAATGGCAATTAAAATGAAAAAAAAAACACACACACACACACAACCTCACATCAGAAAGAACAAAGAGCAAAAAAAAAAAAAGAAAGAAAGGTGGAATTAATCTATTCAATTTTCATCATAAATCTATTCAAGTCATCAATTTTTTCATGCCAAAAAAACCTCCAAATTCTAAAAAGGCATACGGAATAAGAAAAAAATACAATACAGCGGCATGTTGTTGTCCCGGGGGGGGGGAGGCAATTACTTGCCATCGACCGAACAGCATTTTTCGGCCTTTCTACGCATGCGCTGCCTACTAGCCGTCTTATAACAGGCCGAGTGTAAACCCGGCATTCATCACCATGCAGTTAAGATCTTTCAGTTTTATTATTTACAAATAAATTGCCCTTTCTTCTAAACGAAGGCGCAGTTTAGCCAAGATAGGCTCTTGTGCCATAAACTTCGTTAACCTAACCTAACCTTCTTCTAAACGAATTTTTTAAGGAATATTTAATTATTGAATACTGATTTTTTCCTATGGCCCAATAAAAATCGGAAATTTTTCCATTTTCTTCCAAAGAAAATAAAATCGTCGAAAGTTTACAAATATTTATAGTCCCTGGATCCTTTTTTGGGCTTCTATGGCACTGTAATAAAGCCAAGGATTCAAAAGTGAGGAATCTCAGATTTTAACTTTCATCAGACTTCATTTCTTGGGCAATCATGTGTTTTCTTGCTAAAGATGCTTAAATACCTGATAGTGTCTTTTTTATTTAAATAAACGTGGTGCAAAAGTATAAAAACCCTGTCTTTTTCTTTTTTACTTATTGAAACATGTTAGCATACATTATGACAGTAACATGGTTTTCTAAAATCTTGCATAAGAATATATTGGATCAAAATTAAGACAGATATTGTAAGTATTTCGTATTTTAATCACTGAAAAATTTGAAACATTGATCTTTGATTTTTAAGACAGCACAGAATGAAAGATTTTCATTTTCACCTACGGAAAAGAAATGCAAGAAAGACGTCATAGATTTTGAATTACTTAGCTTTTTTTTATAGATTCGAATGGTAAATCGAGGATTCGAAAGCGGGAGATCACAGGCTTCGTCGATTAATAGAACCAATACATTCATAACACTTTTCTTTATCTTTTAGTAATTTTTCAAAGAAAATTTTGAATTAAGGCTTTCAGATTCAGTAAGGAAAAAAATATTTTCAGTCGATTACTTTAAAAAAATGTAAGGAAAACGTAGGAAGTTTTTCAGTATTTAGTAGATATTCCCGAATTATTTTATGGGTCGTCATGGTAATAAAAGCTCAGGTACGAAGTTGAAAAATCGCGGTTTTAAATCCTAATTACTGCATACTATATATAGGTCGCGGAGGCCTGGTGGCAAGGTCTCAGCTTCGATACCGGAGGGTTTCAGATTCAATACCCGGTTCCACTGAAGAGCCATTGTGTAAGCGGGCCTGATGCACGCTGAATCAATCGGGACGAAACGCCCCACCCCTGATGGTGTGGTGCGGAAGCCTGGTGTCTCGTCCTCGTCATCTGACTGCGATTCAAAATTTCGAGGTTCCGCCCCAAAATAGCAGTAGTAGTTGCTTTAAGACGGGACGTTAATATAATTAAACATAAACATCTACATATGTATATCAAAGTGCATGTGCCTAGTAAATACTAAATCCATCTTTTTAAGTCAAAATTACTCTCATTTACTTTATGAATATTTCGTAATTTGAAAAATATATGTATTATCTGACCAAAATTAAAAAATTGATTCATATCTGCAATTGTAATAATAAAACAATACATCAAAATTCATTCTATTCTTTCATTATGCATTTAAATCATCATGTTCACAATGTGCATAAATGGTTATAGAGACTGATACATTTTTAACCCAGAATGTAATATAAATATAAAATTGAAGTGTGAAAACCATATACTAATTGTTATTCTTTTGGTTTATTCCGCTTCCAAATTGTGCACTCACAAACAAAGATAATTCCAAAAACTGTTTTTCGTGCACATGGACATGTAACCACATGAGGATAAACACAGATGTAAGGTTTAATTCCCTGAATAAAGTCTCGAATTGAGATTAACGAGAGTTCTCTTTGACTTCAGTTAACACATGGTTTATCTACGCTAATTTCATCCACGTGACAATATATAAAAATCCAATTCGAAACCATGTATTAGAAAACCATAGAAAAATGAGGATCCAAGAACAAGCAGTAAATTTGAAATGATTTATAACAAACAACAACAAAAAAAATGATATTTCCGTTGCTGTAATGATAAATAAGCATTACCCTGGATAAATAAATAATTTTCTATAAATTCAGTAGAATTATTGAGAATAGAGCACAGTAAAGGGCCAATCTTAGTAAATATAATATATTACAACGTTTGCCGGTGTCCTTGCCTAAGGGTAGCGAGTCTTCCCCGTGATCTAAGTTTACCAGGTTCGATTCCCGTTCGAACATGATTGCTCTCCCCCCTCTTCGATCTGTGAAAAAGCCCTCCCCCCTGTGAAAAAAGGTTGTGCAAGCGAGTGTGTGAGTGCCATCTTCATATGAGCTAGAAAGCAGCCTTCTGCCCTCGGGTGCTCAGGAGTATTTTTCTTCAGAAGCTACTGCACCCCTCCTTTCGTTGTAACAAGGACATAACATCATCATTAATGCAACATTTGAAGACTGAAAATATATTTGAAGGACACACAATTCTAACTATGATTATAGGAAAGTTGATATTACATTTCACCAAGTATTAAATGATTCTACTTAAAAGTATATAAGTTTTTTATGCATTTGACACAATTTATATAAATCAGTTGTCGTAACTATGTAGTTAGAATGTGCTTGAACCATCGGTACCTCAAAGTTCGAACTTCATCATGACCCGAAAAGATGCAGTGCGTCATTTGTCAAGATGCCAAATTTCGTTGCGAAATCTTCAGACACTTTCATTAATACGATTCTTCAATACTCAGAAAAAATAATGAAATCATTGTTAAATTCAAGAAGCTTGCTTCATTGCACACGTCGATTTCATTAACTTTAGAAACTGGTCGAAAAGTATTTCTTTCAATATGTTTATGAAATCATGTTTATTCAAATCTCGTTTTCCACTTCTTTTGGAACAAAAACCACATTTTTCCAAGTCTTTTTATGTTATAGCATTTACGTTTGTTTTGGATCGGTTCTTCTATTATTTTTATTTCAGATCTGAAAATTTATCTGAATAATTTAATAAAAGTGTTTTGTTTTTCTCGCAACTTTTCTCGTCTAAATTAAACATTAATTTTTTTTTGTTATTGTTATATTTGTACACGAATCAATATGTTGAAATCGTACAGGAATCAATATGTTGAAATCGTACACGAATCAATATGTTGAAATCGTGCACGAATCAATATTTTGAAAAATTTCGAAAAAGGGCCGATGAAATCAAATTTTAGATAGAAACTAAATACCATCCACTCTAGGATGACTTTCAAAAGTTAAATCCCAGATCTTTCTGGTTCTGCTATTTTTGAAAAGCTAAAATGATCACAACCTCTATTTTTGACTTGGGGTTTTAACTAGGAAAAACTTGCGACATTTGTTCAATTTTTGAATAAAACATTCAATGTTTTATTGATATATCTTTTATTTATAAAGGAATACTTCATTTGGTAAAACAGGAGAAAAATAAACTCGACAACAATAAAAAGAATTAGATTCTAAAGAGTTTTATTTACCAGCTTTTATTTGTATTATGCATAGAATATTGCCTATCTGTGTAATAAATAGAAATTTAGTATTTTTCTCCCTGTGAATATTAAAATGTGTCTGTTTTATGTAGATTTGTACAGTCACATGCTTCAATTAAAAAAATGAGCAGACATCCCAATTTCTAGCTCTTAATTCCGTCTTGATCCCCATATTTACATGGTTAGAAGGCTGAAAATCTTATATTTTTTTTACCAAACTACCTCAACTTATTTTTGGTGTAGCATGACTAAATAATAATTCTTGGGCCACTAAAATCCAGAGTTAAATTAATCCAAACTAAAACCAGATTATCCGAGACAGCATCGGATTTTGAATGTTTGTCTCGGATTTCTTTTAAATTTTATTTGTGAGTTAATAAGTTACACTAAAAGTAGTACACAGATTAAAATTTAAAAAAAGTTAGAAAATTAATTTTAAATTCTTAACTATTTGTATACTTATAAAATAATCAGACATATTAAAAACAATTCAGACAATCCTGCTTTTCGATTCCTGATCCAAAAATAAAAAGAAAGAAAAAAAAGTCTCAAATTTGAATAGAATGTCCTAGGTTATTCTAGTCTTTTTTGTTAACAATCACGTTCCAAGTTTTCTTATAATTTATATGAAGAAAAAAAGATTAATTTGATTTATTTTCTTACAACGTTAGTTTCCGAAGAAATTTCTTTTCTAATTTTTAATATGCCTAAAAATATATTTGCTTTTATTACGACTAATGTAGATGAATCTGTCTGATGAAAAATAATAAAAGCAATGATAAAATATAATTTCTAAACTTCTATATTGTTTTTCAACTTTATAAGATAGTAATATTTTATTGTTTCTGAATTTTTTTATTTATTTCATTCTTTCACTCAGAGAGAGAGAGAGAGAGAGAGAAAGAGAGAGAGATTTGTTCACTATAATCTACCGTTACCGTTAATTAAGAGTAATTCTTACTGTAAATTAAGAGCACGAATGCTAAATCGAACTTCAATCGTAATTCGAATTAAAAGCGATGAGATAACAAATCAGATAACAGATCTACTTAACCAACCTTCCGGAATTCGCGGTCAGATTCTAAAATTTTACAGAAAGAAGTTTCCAAATATTAAAATTCGCAATTATTATTAACTTCACGATGAGAAAAATTGAAATAAATTTATAAAAAACTGATGATTGTTATGTGTTTTTCCTCCTAGTTTCAATAAATCATAATTTGATTAATTTAATTTAACAGATCAGTTTCTATAATTTTCATATAAGTACTTACCATGAAGAATAAATGTATTATAAAATATGTGATAAACTCAATTTTTAATAAGATAAATGTTAATAAGATTATTTGCAATCTGAAAACCGCGACATAAATTAATAAAAATCGTGAAAAATCCCTTACAGGGTAGATTATTGGTTCCAGAACTACTAAATCTGGTAAATAGGCACTTCTTGGATAGTAGATATTCAATAAGAAAGAGATTTCCAAAATTTTATTCGTATTTTAATTAAAAATCAATCGAAATTATTTAATATGTTTCGTCAATAATTTCAAAGTATTATATTGTTGTATAAAAACTATTTTTACTTCATATTAAAATTTCAAACATTAGGTTTTAGTAACATTGTAACTTGTGCAATTTTTTCTCTAATTTTAATTAATTAAAAATATTTTAAGTATGTTCTGTGCTTCTTAATAATTGCAAATACTCACGTGCATTGCGACAACATTAAATGCGCATCTTATTTGCAGACCATCTTTGCTTTTATTAAGAATGTATCAGATGATTCACAGGTTCGTTGACATTTGAAAATTCAATAATTTGCGAAATAATATATGTAGAGAGTTAAAAATTCACTCACATGCTTGAAATGACATGTGATTTTATTGAAACCAAAGAAAAAAAGTGAAAAAAACAGCCAATAGATGGCATTTCATATGATAATAAAAGCAATTAGCATAACAACTGATTTGTAGCAAAGATTATGTCTTTATAATAAATGCTCAACATATCATTCGTCAACAATTCCTGTTATCGAGGAACAATCTTGCGAATAGCATTATACAGTATATTTATAGGTGTAGTATGGAAGTATGTAAGTGTAGTCGTATACTGTTTTTTAGCATCCGTGATGAGGTCGGACGATTGTTGTAAACTTGTAACTTTAGATAACCTCACAACCAGTGTCATGAAATGGAGCTTCCATTACAGTTCTAGGATTTTCGGTATCCCAAATACTTCAATTGTGGGAGCTGACAGACCCTCGGAGTGTCAAATGGGCTTCCTTAATCCACAACACTTTAGACAAGCAATTGTCATCGTCTCCCAATTTTGATATCTTTTTTTGTTTCAATAAAACCCCTTGTCATTTGAAGGATGTGTGTCACTTTTTACCTCTCTACCTACATTATTTCGAATTTTGAAATGTTAACGGACTTTTGAATCACCTAAGATATAAAAATAGTTATATAACCAGCGGGAGTTTTTTCCCCAAATCTTCCTTTCATACTCTCTAATAAAAATGTTTCCAGAGAACACTTTTCATGACACTGGTGTACAATAGTTATAAAATGTTAACATTTGGCTTGAATTTAGCATTTTTACTAAATCTATCGTGTGATCCTTGGCTAGTTTTTTGGAAATTATCTCTGGCATGTGGTTAACAATATCTAAAAAATTGAATTTGTGTTTCAGACGCCTTTACTTGTTTTTACCCAACTGATTGAAATCAAAATTTGACAGAGGGCTACACTTATAGTCACAAAATCCCATACCAAATTTGATATATTCATTTAATTAGGTTTATAAATGGTAACGTTTACATGTTTCTGAAAGTATAGACAGACAGGCGGTTAACCTCTTGTTGGGTTTAGCTCAAAATTTGGTAGGTATTTATACAATAAATATTTTACCTGTTCACCGAATTTCATCTATATAGCTCTCATGATTTTGTAATTATCGAGTTAATTTACATTCGAGCAGACGGACTTTCTCCAAACAGATTTTTACAAAAAATTTTTATGAAAATCTACAAATTTCGCGCAACGACCGTCTAGCAAATTTCATCTGTGTAGCTCAAAGAAGTTTTGAGTTATCTTTGTTTCAGACGTACAGATGGACATTTCCCAAAAATGTGTTTTTCGACCTCATTGTGGTCTAACACGTAAAGATTCATCAAAATTTCATGTTCGAATTTTTTTTGACGATTTCTATATTTTCTTTAGACTAAGTATACGAGAAAGTAAAAATAATTAGATAAAAATAGACGAATCGGTCCTAAAACATTATCATGTTACTATGTTTCAGAACTAAAGATTTTAATCTCCTTTATTTATTTATTGGTTCCTTGACTTAGATCACTTTCAAAATGATGGGCACGATTAGAACTTCATGGAAATAAACTCGTCCGGAGTTTATTCTCTCTTCTGCGATCCTGTGGTAGCTTGATCGAAAAGAAGTCTGGAACAAAAATCCTTTGATAAATTCTTAAAGTGGAGACTACAGCGGAAGAACTTCATAAGATAAAATACAAGCGATAAGTAACAAGAGTTGACACCGAACATGTTTGCCCTTGATTATGGCAATTTCCTCAAGTTCTGCTTCTTCAAACTTATCGCAGTTTTAGCAGCTCTTCACTGAAAGTGGTTTTTTTCAGATATTCCTTTTTCTTTTGCGATGATATCTCGTGATTCAGGGTGAGAAAACGCAAAATGAAATAAAGAAAGGTACTTGAGACGAATACTTGTAATGTTTGGTACAGTTTGATTTTTTATCTAATGGACTCTTCCTTTTGTTTGTTACTCAGCATTTGAGTTCAAGTAAAATAATAATAATAAACCTTAAAAGAACAAAACATTTGAAAAATAAATTTTACTGTACTATACTTTACTGTACTTTAAAAATAAATTTTACTGAAAAATAAATTTTAATGTAGAAAAAAATTTTAATCAAAAATGGGAAAGTAGAAAAATTTTATTGTAAACTTATTAAAAATGCTGGAATTGTGAGTTTTTGATATTTAATTAAATAGAAATTTTGATCACATTCTTAATATATTAAATTTTTAAGGAATCCTTAGGAATTACATTTCTTACGTTCATTCATTACTTTCTTTCATTTCTTTTATGGAATTTCATTTTTTAAGATATTAGAATTGGATACTGATTGCAATTAGGATTGGAATTAAGATAATGGATATGGATAAATTGAATATATATATATATATATATATTCAAAAGTTGTTGTTGTTTTTTACTTTTATTACTTTTTATTTTCTGCCTTTAATACATTTCTTAATTCATTATTATAACTATAAGGAATCTTTATATCCATTATTTAATTGTATGGAATTTCGTGCTCTAGAAATTTTGGAGTGCTCTAAACTGAAGATTAGGATATTTGATCACTTAATTAGAAGAAATAAATTCGAATAATAGCCAAGAAAGAAAAAAATGCTTGATCTATTATATATCTCATATCCAGCTATTGCAATTATCTTATTATCCATAATCTTATATGGAATTTTGCGTTTAGGTTCAAGAGTTTTTAAATAGCAATTCAAGATATTATATATCGAGATCGATATATAGTATCCTGCCCATAAAAATTATCATGTTGCAACTTTCCTTCTTCTTACCATCAAAATCGGTTATATTCAATGAATACTTGTTGAATAATGAATTAAATTCAGGTGACCTTATGACGTTAAATAAAATTACAGAACTAAATATAATTTTAAATAAAAGTGATGGCTCTTTTGGTAATTCATATCTTGATGATTTTAAATATTCAGGTGATAAATTTTATTGGATAAAAAATATCGAGATGATAATTTTTATTATTTTTTTCGACCTGTGTAATATTTAGATAAAAAAAATATTATTTCGGTTCCCAAATTCGGTACAGATCAATTAAATTAAGAATTTACATTTTAAAGTATTTAAATAAAAAAAAAACCGCACAGAATATACGCAGGAAATAAAAATGCACCTATGTACATCTCTGATAAACTCATTAACTGCAATTTTTTTAAAAATTTGGGTCAGATAAATTATATATATGCACAAAAAGTTGTATAGCAGTACAATTCAAATTATGTTCTGTTTTGAAAATATTCGATATTTTTAAAAAAGGATATCGTTATAAAATGATCAGTAAAATCATTTTAATAAAAAACGAAAGATTGAGTAAGTAAGTATCAGATTGTTACTAAAACTCTAAATTAAAGAAGGGATTTCTTTACAATATTAAAAAAAACCAAACCAAAAATATAATGATTTCAAATGTGACAATTCTGTTCCCTTCAACTTAAAGACGAATTTCAAATTTGTTTGCTTGTTGTAAATAAATGAGGCACATAATACTTTTTGCTTCACACAATCTCACAATATTGACTAATATATATATATATATATATATATATATATATATATATATATATA
>JAPMOR010012472.1:23604-34997 GCA_026543865.1 Argiope aurantia | reverse complement strand
ATCAACATTGGGAATCAAAATTTTCCAAATTTCTTCTAAGTCAATATTTAATTAACAAGTTTTTCAAATTATTAATATGAAGATTTATAATATCCAAAAATCTTCTTCTATTAGATCTTTATATACCCAATAAAATAATAAATTCAGTGTCTAATTTTGAAATGATTAATCGAGTTAAACTTTTCTTGGCTCTGTAATTCCTATGAAATATTCATATCAAATTAAATGTTGTTTGATCCTGTTTCTCTACATTGGAACATGCAATTAAGAACAGGATTTACAGGTGCAGATATAATTAATGCATCTGATTTTGCAATTATTTATCGCTGTGGTGGTCACTCATAATTAGATGAAAGAATTATTACACCAAATACTTCATCAAACGAACATTTCTTCGTAGAATCACCTTGATCTATGCACCTGGCTACACCCTATTGCTCAAAACTATGTGCTTTTATCTATTAAAAGTCTGAATGAGACATATATGCTGCCAGTGTTTTGGTTTAAACAAAAGGTCAAGGAAGAAACAATAGAAGGCCTCTTCGACAAACTGGTTAGTACACACACACTACAACGATTTTATAAATGTTCTATTCTGTCTTAAAAATACATAAATATTCATTTGCTAGACGCACCCTAAGAAACCTTTCTGGTTCATATTTTAACTTTTATCTCGTTTCTGTAACATAATTTTATAGTGAATACAAATCTGCATCACATATTATTTTAGAAAGAAACAGGTTTTCAAAGAACTACATATGAAAGATTAAAGTATTAATCATGTTATATATATATATATATTAATAATACTTTGTCGATTTTGTTGGCTTTGATTTATGCAACGATTTTAAATGGAAATAAAAGTTAATTCTGTTCAAAAATGTATAAATGACCAATTTTATTTATTTCATTAGAATTAAGTCTCATTCTAAATTCACAAGAGAGATTTAATCTAATTTATTTATATTGTTGTTCAGGTTTAAAGCATTGCCATGTCTGTTTTGGTACGCACTTTGTAATTTTGATTGATGTGCAATTGATGAGAATAAAACATGACCTAATTTCCTTATGTTCATTAGTTAGTTTGGTGTGGAATTTTGCAAGGCGATTGACCGACTCAGGTGGCCTCCTCTTCATTTGATATGAAGGAAAATTGCGAAGCCTATTTCTAAATAACCTCATACCATTCGGAATATTAATCTTATTAAATTAAACACTGTCTTGATTTAATTATATTAACGTCCCATTTGAAAGCAACAGTAGAGTTAATTTGGAACCAACATATTTTTGAACCTCGGTCAGAGATGAGGACGATTGGCACTTTCCTCTCCTAACTTTCACATCGCATCAATGGGAGAGTATTTGGCCTATGACATCGAATTTAACTTGCATCAAGTCCGCATACTCGACGAATTTTTATTGGAACTGGGTTCTGAATCGGGAGCCTTCTCCCTCGTTTACCTTGAAAACTTACCATTAAGCCACCACGGTCAACGTGAATTTAAATACTGCGCATTTGCTCCAATAATTTCAGTCATGTTTGTTCAGAAGATCCTTTTATTTTATTTTATTTACTTATCGCCACATTGCATAGGTGACATGCTTGTTCATAAGGTTACTTTATTCGATTTTATTTGTATTTTTTTCACATTGCATGGAAAAATTCTGGCGTAATTAAATGTTTCTATGACGTATAATCCAGAAAAAACTAACTCCTTTTAAGGAAAAAGGATGCAAGCATTGAATTCAACTCATTCCATCATGCACAAGTCTTTAAAATACCTTTAATGACCTCAATTTTCTACGCGTTTTGTTTACAGAGTAAAGAAAAAAATGAGAAGGGCGCAAAATTGACAATTTTAAATAACGTATGTGGCAAGAAAAAAATTACTGTCCAAACAGCATCAGAAATACACACATCGTTGCGCAACCAACTATACTTGAACAGCTGTTAATAGTTCGAAGACATCTAGAACAACAACAGCTTTTTATTACTTAGGGGAGGGTAGTAACATGCGTAGTCAGACGCGTGCTTTGAAAATTTTATACTTAAATGAAACAAAGAATTCTAATCTATATAAAAGGGCAGATCTGACTTTTCAAAACTGTCTGGATATAGCAATTTGCCATTTTTCTGAAATGCAGCTTACGCACTACAGATAATAAAAATGTTTTAATGATCGAAATTATTCGACATTGAACAACTGATTTAATCAGACATTTTTTTAACTTTTCTGAATACGGAAAAAAGTCATTTTAACATGATATAGATCATATAACATGAAAGATGAAAGTCACATAACATGATATATTATACATGATATGATATCTAAATGTGATCTGGAAATGCTGTCTGTACTTTGAGTCATATTATATGAATAATTAAAAATTGTGCAAAATACTGAACAGGATAGACATATGAGCCTAGAGGTAGGTAGTAGGTACTCACTTAAAAGGCGTTTTTTTAAATTATTATTTTTTAATTAAAAAATTAATTTAAATATTAAAATTTTTGTGATATTCCATTTTCCATGAATAAAAATGTGGACATTGTGAAAACTATAGATTACCACGGGAGTTCAGATTTCTATTTTCAGAGTTCCACACATGAATGCAGTGCAATAAAGAAAAACAGTATTTGTGCGTGAAATGCATGCCATTGGTGAGCAATAGTTATGAAATATTGTTGGCTTAAATATGGCGTTTTTGCTGAATTCTTTCATGCCATCTTTGGCAATTAATTGCTATCACGTGGTTAATACTTAAGTGCAAGAAAATCGAATATGTATTTTTAACACCTTTTCCTCAAATGAGTGAAATCAAAATTTGACATAAACCTGCGTAGTCGTAAGATCACATACCAAATTTCATTTATTTAAATCATTCAATTTTTGAATATTGCATTTATTTGTATGGGAAAGTACAGATAGGCAGATGGTCAACATGTTGATGGAGCGAGGTCAGATGACGAGGATGACACCTGAGCTGGCACCCTCCTCTCCACACCACACCAGCGTGTCGGTATGTGAGAGAAAATATTGCAATCGCCAAAAAATTAATTTAATAATAAATATTGTAATCACCAAATAAATTCAAAAATTCAGCGACATTTTGATAAACCTTCACATTTCTGATTTTTAGTCGAAAAAGACGTTCTTAGAATTATGTCTATCCTAACTTAAGAAATCGTGGAAATAGAGGAATGAAATATAACAAGGTGACCTTATACCAAATTTATAAATTTCTATTAAATTCTGAGCGAAAAACCATTTACAGAAAGCAAGTTTGTGTATTTTTAAGAGCAAGTAAATACGATAATTACAAAATTCGGAAAGCTAAATGAATAAAATTTGGTACACAGTTTAATATTTAAATGTAGATGCGCATCAAAATTTGGATCAAATTTGTCAACAGGTTAACTGTCTGTCGGTATATACTTTTACATGTATGCAAACGCAATAATTCAAAAACGAAAATTACTTAAATAAATAAAATTTGATATGTTTTCTTGCGCTAAAATTGTAGTTATGGATAAAATTTTTGGTTTCAATTTATAAAAGAAAAAGCGCTTGAAATAGATTTTTTAGTTTTCTTCACTATATTATTAAGTAAAAAAATGTTCATACACAGGACTGCGAAAATTAAGTTATGAACACTTGTGGCATTTATAGCATAGCCAAAATCCTCTTTTATGTAATGTAACCATCTTTATATGGTTTTTAACGCGATCTCCGAATTATAATGTTTATGAATAACTTGATCTTAGATTATAAATTTAAAAAAATACAATTATTCAATTGCATGAAACAAACTAGAGTATCACAATTAAGGAATTAAAAATATTTTTTACAAAAATAAAATAAAGATAGACAGCTCAATTTTAAAACGTTATCATGTTACGATGTGTCGATTAAAGATTTGAATTTCCTGTCGACTTTATTATTATCATTACGCTTTTGTCGATGTCCGTTGTGATGGAAACGCATTCATTCGAAAACAAAGTCAGCTAGATAAGTTATACTTTAACATGGTGGCTCCGCAACAAAGTTATAGATTTATATCTAATTTCGAAACATATTTCTCTACGAGGAAAAGGCAATTTTCCAAAATACATACTCGATTTTCACCATACAATTTATTTTAATTGAGTGCAACACTATCGTTTCTAGTTACGGCTGCATATGAATAATAATAAATCTTGGCTTCAGAGCTGCAGAGTTTTGCGTTCAAAACTCCATTTTACCGAAAGACTTCGGTCGGGAGCATGTTAAATCCGTCGGGTTCAGTTTCCTTCTACTGGTGAGATGTGGAAGTTTGCAGATAGGGATGCCGACTCAGATGCCGTCTTTGTCATCTGATTGCAATTCCAGATTATTAATTCATCCTAAAATAGTTCTTGCATTTCCTCAAAGTGGGCATTGATATAACTAAGCTAAATTCCATGACATGTTTTTATCTTTTTTTTTTTTTTTTTTTTTTTTGCTTTCTTTGCAAGTTTTTTATTTTTCGGAATTCATCTCCCAAGTCTTTGGCAATCTGTATTAGAAACCTGATATCATTCTGCTCATTAGGATTAACTACAAATGCCTTTAGATAGGACAAGTTATTTTAATGCTTATCTTAGATGGATTTGAAACAAAGTTTTACTTATAAACTACCATTTAGTAAACAATAAAACAGTAAAAATGAACTAAAATAAGAACGATTCGTTGTCAAACATTGCATAGTGTAACAGTTTTCAAAAGTAGAAAAAACATTTCAGAAAAATGTTGTGTTTATTATAACAACATGTGTTGATTCTTTTTACTTACTGTTAGACTGCTTGTAAAAATATAATAATTTGTTCTTTTCTTTTCCTAGGAATATTTTCTTGTTCCTTTTTTTCTTTAACAGCTACACGTTTTCACAAACACTAAATATTTGTTATTTTTATCTACATATAGGAAAGCGGCTGACTGGGTGGAAATATTTTTCTTATAATCCTTTTATACGTGGGTATCGTAGGCAGGGGAGAAGAGGTAATAATTTACCAGTGGGAAGCCTATAATAATTATAAATTTATAATAATTATAATTAATAATTGAGATAATTATTTCCTGCTAGTCACTTTTGGTGATTAGACAGGAAAGTCAGGCTACAGAAATGGAATAATTCTTATTCACAACTTTGATGTTTTTGCAACACATCCAAAATAAAGATTTTTTTTATAATAAAGCATTTTTAAATATTAAATTGTGACATAGAATTGTGTTATTGTAACACAACTAATGTATATCACAATTAACCGTACAGTTAACTTCTTTATTATAAAAATGAATAATATTGGGTTGTTCGGAAAATAATTTCGTTTTTTCCCGACAGAGGATTTAATTGTATTTTTTTGCACCCAACTTCACATTTAAGCCGTATAATTTTTATATGCTTTGAGAACTCATATAGCAAGACTTGTGTGTGAAAAATTCCAATTAATTCTACGCAGTAGGTTTTGGTCGGTGCCCTTTTAAATATGGAGAGCGATAAGCAGCATTTTGGACATATCTTACTGTTTTACTACAGAAAGGGTAAAAATGCTATTCAAGCCAGAAAGAAATTGACCGATGTGTATGAAGAAGGTGTGTTGACAGTACGCCAATGCTAGAATTGGTTCGCTAAATTTTTTAGACGGTAAAACCTTCACCTCAAATGAGGAGGTCAAAAACCACCTCAATCAGTTTTTTGGCAGCAAAGACCAAACATT
Organism: Argiope aurantia; assembly: GCA_026543865.1. NCBI lineage: Eukaryota > Metazoa > Arthropoda > Arachnida > Araneae > Araneidae > Argiope > Argiope aurantia. Next base: position 29,260 of record JAPMOR010012472.1, on the reverse strand, counting down.
TTATGAACGTGGAATTATGCTACTACCAGAAATATGGCAAAAGGTGTTGGACCAGAACGGCCAATATATAATTTAATAAAGTATTTGTTTATTATACAAAAACTGTCTTCCATTTCCACAAAAAAAAAAAAAAAAAAAAAACGAAATTACTTTTCGAACAATCCAATAATACCCCTGCAATTTTTCTATTATTGTATTTCAGTTTCTTAAGCAGTTATTAAGTTTATTAAGTAGTTTATTGTAATTAAGTTTATTTTCTATTACTGTATTTAATTTATTATATTACAAGATTTCATTCAAGGCTTCATAAAATTTTGCGTTAAAAATTATGTTTTTTTATTAGGAACTTAGTTTTTTTAAATTTACAACATGCTTTTATCAATAATTTCTCGCTAAATATTAATTCTTAGTACATTTAAATAGTCTTTTCATCATGAATAAGAATAATTTGAAATTTGTAATAAAAAATTGATGAAATATTCTTCTTCAAATATTTTTTTTTTAATCACTCAGACCTGAAAGTGTTAACACGGTCCATAAAGAAGTAAAAATGAAAAACATAATCACCGCATAATAAATATACGATGCTCCATCAGTTACTTGCCTGCATTCGAAGACTGATGCGGTCTATACTGACCACAAACACCAGATCATATACAATCAGTTCAATATTTTTTGCTGTATATGCCCTTGTGTTCAATACATGAAAACTCATGCTCCAGTCTGTCAACACTGGGACTGATGGGATCCGAGAGGAACTGTTGAGTTCTCCACTCCTCCGCTTCATCACTCTGCCGGAAGTGCTTTAAAAGGCCTTTCAGTATGTGTGAGATGCGAGAAAAGATATTTTCACTACTGTGAGAGAGTCCAAAGAATGGTTGGTTACTTTGCTTGGAATCTGTTTGGGATTGTCAATCAGTTTTATTTTAGCAATCTGCCTGGAAATTTGTGAAATGTTGTACATATTATTTCAATGCCCCTTACGAAAGTGAGTAAAAATAGTAACTAACCGTCCTTGGTGATCAGTTGGTTAGCTGGGGTTGAAGAGGCACAGATATATTGTCAATGTTGATGATGTATCTAAACGTCAGTTTTCAAATGAAATAAAAATTAGCGGAATAGATATAGTGATTGGAATTGGGTACTCTTTTAGTTTTTTTTTTTCTATGTAAAATGCACAGTAAAGTAATGCTTTTGAGATTTCTCTCAAAGCCAGTTTGGGAATAGACAACTATTTATTATTTATCAAGGGGTCACGAGCGTTTATATGAAATGAAAATTGACACAATCGAACCCGTGGTTGAGCAGCTTTAGAGACTGGTTCTTTAACTGTTTTAAACATATATAAAAGAAAGTGTTTGGCAAATTTTAATAAAAGATAAATCACTAAAGACATTAATATGCATTATACACAAATATAATTCAAATATATATGTTCAAGCATTTACCATTAAAGGTTATCTACCAATAAACAAACTATTTATAGTCCAAAACTTGACAGTTCTAGGTCAAAATATATGACACAAATAAATTGGTTATTATATTATCATGAGCAAGCTCCAAATATAGTTTAGTTATATTAACGTCCCGTTGTAAAGCAACACCAGGGCTATTTTGAGGGTGGACCTCATAATTTCGAACCGCGGTCAGATAACGAGGACGACACCTGAGCTGGCGCCCCCCTCTTCACGTCATACCAGCGGGAGGACGTTTGACCCTGATAGATTTAGCGTGACCCCCTTACACAACTGATCTTCGGTGGAATCAGGTCACGAATCTGAAACTCTACGGCTCATGAGCCGAGACCTTATCACCAGGCGACCGCAACCCCAGCTTAAATTATAATAAAAGCTCCAATTAAAAATTTTTAAAGTTTTGAAAATAATGAATATATGAAAATGTTGTTTTCTAGAATTTAAAAATAGTAATATTTGAAAAATATAGATAAGACGCTAAATAAAATATCATAAAAATACGCCATTATTTGGGGGGAGTAATTCTTCTACCAAGTTTCAACTCTGTAACGATTACAAATTAAAAGATATTACGATTAGAATCTGTAATTACAAAAATTGATTTACAAAAATTGAAGATTCCATACCCTGCGCACAAGTGAATGAAATTAGTATTATTAAAATCGTTTTATTAAAATTTATGAAAAAAATGATAAATTATTCATTAAATTGAATTAAATGAACATTTCATTAAATTTATAATTTAATTAAGGTTGCTTTTAAATATTTTATTTCAATTTATTTATATATGTCTGAATAGAGAATATGTTAGGAACAGTAAAAGGATTAAAGTTCTTGCTCTCCAATATATAGCATTTTGAAAATGATTTCTTTCATAATGTACAATTCTTGTGCCATTCTTTCATCTTGATAATTAAGATTCTGAAAATAACAGTATGTTAATTAAAAGTTACATGAAATGAATGTTCTTATCCATAATTTTTTTTTTCGGGAAATCGTTCTATATATTTTCCCCTGACCTCTGCAGTCAATGTTTTGCATCCCAATTCCTAAGGCGCATAAGTTGCTATATATTTCACGCAAAAGGCAAGTAATATTTATGAACCACTTCCATATTTTTAAGAGCATACACGCAAAAATAGTTTTTATTTATCGAAGAGCAGAAATTATATTACAACTTCTCTATTTATATTTTTCTCTAATTTCTCTCTGTGTGTGAGAGTTAGTGCTCTCGTTTGTCTTACATCGACCAAATATGGAAGATGCATACCTTGGAAGGTGGAAATGTACACCTGGGACGATATTTTAAATATTAGTAATACTTTTATTAATTAATAATCAATCAAAATTATGATTCTTATCCGCGATAACTTCCGAAAATATTATTGCAGACGCTGGTTTTTATAGTGTTTCAATTTTTTTAATTACCTTTTTTAACGACACCAATTATTTCCTAGTGTTTCAAAAATTTTTAAAAATATTTTTTCTGTTCAATTTTCTAAAACAGATTAAATTGTTGGCATGAAATTAAAATCATTTTAATTGGTTCATCAAATATTTAATGACGCGATTTTCTTCCTTTGTAAAGCTAAGGAAGAATAATTCTTCTTAATATCTGTGTAGACGAATAAAAAATAGAATTTGCGATACCTTGAAAGTTAGAAGAGAGAGGAATTAGATAATTGAGTTTTTAATAACGCTACTATATCATGGAACTGCTCACTGTTAGGAAATTTTATGCATACAAAAGACAGAAAGACAGTTAAAATAACACAGTTTTACAATGACTATTTGATTGATGCACGGTCCGAATTAAACGTAAAAATTAATCATAACTAATGCCCCCGGCGAACCAGTTAGTCTCTGAATGTCACTAGAATAAAATCATTGTAAATTATTTTCCTTAAATTCATGTTAGGAAATACATATAATTTTGTTTAGTTCAAAGAAATCTTTCATCTAGTTGCAAAGTAAGTCAAATAGGCTATATCGGAAACACTACCTAAACTTGTTATTTGTTAAAATGCATCATTTCCGATAAAAGTCAAATAGATTTATTCAAACTTAAGACATATGAAAGGTAATTCATAAAAGTTAGTTTTTGAAACAGTAGCTAGCCAATTTAGTTTCATTTTTAACCTATTTAGTATGTTAATGATTTATTTTATATCAATTTTTCTTTTTTAGAATTTTGTGGATATGTGCCTTTTTTTATTTATTAAGTCTCCTGCCTACGTTATATCATTATTTATACATAAATTAAGCAGAAGGTTGATATTATCATTACTGAAATAGATAAGTAAATATAATGAGAACGACCAATTATACTTGACAAGATGTTAATATTATTTCATTTTTTTTTATAATTCGTAGAATGTGCATTTTTTATATATTTCTTTATTTAGCAGCTATGTAAATAATAATATTTTAATAGATCTATCTGAGGGTGCTACCTAGAAGCGCTCAATTCAGCGGTCCTAGGCGGCCTACCAATCTGCCTAGGATCTTCCTATTCCTAGTAAAATCAAGATGTAAGCCAGTAGAAAGTTTTAATAGCGATATCTTTTACAGGGTCGTCGCAGTCCATAATAAACATGAAAACAATATTTTTACCAGCATAAATGCATATTTGAAACTATGAAATGATCATTGTCATATCCTTAATGGACTTTGTCTTTTAAATTTTATTTTATTCCTTAATTTGAGAGCAGATAACGCTTATTTCAAGATACTTATCTAATAGAAAAGGAATTTAAAATTCTTTCTCAAAGCCTTATAAAAACACAATTACTAAACCATCGCATAATTCATAATCAAATACCCATTTTAATACTACATACTAGTACAATACCACTATCTCCGACATGATTCACCCAGCAATAACTTACCATTCCGAAGATTCGCCGGGTCTTCACAAGCCACTGCATAGTAAACAAATCCATAATTCACAATTTCCATCCAGCCGTGCATCAACTTCATGATCCGATGCATTTTCGGCACCGAGTAACAGACTTTCGCTCTCGGTCCATTCCGTGGCCATTGTGTGTGGGGTATCTAGACAACAACGGACCTGTGACACATGGCGCTCGGTATCTGTGGTATTACGACCGATTGTTCAATCGACTTCTAAAAGGGAATGACTGACAACCGCGATAAAGCGTAAGGAAGATAATAAGTATGGAGCATTGAAAGGGGAGGACAGAATCGGGGGCGTTGTAGATAGAGGAGGAATGACACAGTCACTCACATTCCCGGCCTTTCCTGTCAACACATTTAGCTTGATATTATCTGAATGGTGGTGGGAAGTGAAAAGATTAGGTGAGGGGAAGGAAAATAATAAAGGACAAAAATTAGAAAAAGGAACAAAACCTGTATTCTGGAAAGATTTTATTTTTGTGTTTTGTATTTATTTGCAATTCTACCAGCTTTTGGCCATCAGCTTTTTCACTATAATTATTGATTATACCCAGTCATATCTGTTGTATAACATAATATTCATTATTTTTTCAGCAAACTATTTTAGGTAGATTATTTAAAGGAATATTTTCTATAGCAATGACTTTTTATAAAATTACAACCAATCACCACTACCACAGAACTAAACTGTATAAACAAGACTTGTTGTGACTGACTGTTATGCTCATCTACTATCCATCTTTCGAGTAAGAGTACAATGGCCAACAACAGTTCAAAGTATCTTCAAACTGTTGGTAAAAAGTTAGAAATCTTTACCATAATTTTCAATGTTTTTAAATTTTTAGGATATTATAATAGCTTATTAAAATTATCCCTACCCATAATGAGTCTTCCTCTAATTTCATTGAGTTCGACACATTCGGTTATGTAGTGCTGCACTGAGCTTATTTTCCTACATATACATACATACAACATTCTTTCGAATATGTTGAAATAATCAGGAAATCTTCCATGCCCTGATATAATAAGCACTAGCATTGGTTGAAATATTCCTTTTATAGTTTTTGGTTCTGGTATAATGTACAGGTTATGCGTCCTTTGCATGACATTACCCATCTATCCTACCATTGCATAATCTCTCTTCTAATTGCCTTCTTTAACATTTGAAATGATTTTAGGACTACTACATCTATTTGGTCTTTTTGTGCAACCTATTTCGTATATTCATCTGCTCTTCCGTTTCCCTATATATATATATATATATA
>JAPMOR010012472.1:0-23504 GCA_026543865.1 Argiope aurantia | reverse complement strand
ATATTCCTTATTTTTCAGCAATGAAGTATTAAATATTTACAGAAATAGGGAAAGTAGTTAAAATTTCAATGCAACATGATTGTTTTATTTTATTTTATTTTTTGCATATCACATAAAATTACTCTTATCGTTTGTGAACCTATTTTCCAATACAAAAGCTATTTTTGTACAATTACTCCTAGAAAATTTTCAGTGGATTTACTAAACCCTGAAAGTATTTTAACTTCTCTCTCAGGAATACATACTCACACACAAATATATATATATATATATATATATATATATATATATATATATATATATGTAAAATAATATGGCTATATGTAAAAGACAAATTTTAAAAAATAAGAGAATAAAATAAACACATTCGTATTTTAAATTGTTTAGATCTTAAATTAATGTAATACAATCTAGCTGACTTTGATTAAAATTTTTAAAAATTCTGGCAAACTTATTCTTTTATCATTTCGAATAAATTCTTTATAATAAATACTTTTTTCCTTCTGGTAAAATTAATATTTTTGGGGTTAAGATGCTACATATACTATTTTACAAAATAATAATTACGGTGTTTTTTTTTAGAAAATTAAGTTTTTTTTCAAATTCTCTCAAAGCAAAATCATACAATGCACTTACTACCAATCTGACGACTCATATCTTTAAAGATTTTAATGAAATTAAGCAAAATAAGATCAACTTCTCTGTCGACAAACAGGGAAATTATGACCTCACATTTTCGAAGAAATAATTATTTAAAAATATACAAAAAAATAATTTAACAAGTATTTTCTATAAATAAGTATGCAATTTTTAAAACATTAGGTCAACAAAATTCAAGAAAAATTCATGAAATTCAAACGAAATAATCTACCATTCTTTTAGTCAATATCACATGGAAATCAGAGATTTATTAAGAATATGATATTTTATATTTATTGAAATATGAAATTTATAACTTATTAATCAAGTTAATTTCATTAATAGGATAGATTTTAGTATAACTATGAATAAAATAATGATGTATGCTTTAATATGTATTATGTATTTATGCAAGATTTTGATTTAAACAAATCAGAATTTTCTTTGAATTCATAAGGTTTGATTTGATTTTAAAGCACAAGGACACACATAGTCAAATTGCACCTGACATTCGTTAAGAAATGCTAAAAACTGATAAATAGTTCTAATATTGCAAAAAGTCAAGAATATGCAGATATTAATCATTTTAAAGCAACTATAAAGGAATTCTGATTCTTAGGAAAGGAATTCTCTCCTTTATGAACTATCCAGTTTCGGCTTGTTCATGGAAAAATTTCATCACTGAAAAAAGTACCACACCTTACTTTAAACATGGAATTCGACGCTACGTTCCTTTTCATTAAAGTGGGAAAGGCGGATAAAACAAGAAGATGAAAAATGACAAGAGATACGTGCAAAAGGAAGTTAAATAAAAGAAAATTACTGCTTTCAGCCAAATGAGTATATTTTGTGCTAAATTTTTTATAGATGCAGGAACTTTTTTTTCACTTTCAAACTATATCTTTCGCATCTCAAAGTAGTGATAAATATATCCTTGGCAAAATACGATTTTAAAGATACTAGTACATTAAACAATAAAACACACAATGCATTCTGGACCTAGACATAAATATTAACACGTTGAGCTTAGAAAAATGCAAAGGAAAGAAAAAAAATCAAAATGATACAGTATGAAATGTGAAAAAAGGCTAATCGATCTGCCATTTCTCAGAATACGTGCCATGGAAAAAAAAAGGAATGTAATTTTGTGTGCGTATCTAAAATCCGTCATGCCGTAAGATATATTTATCTTTCAAAAATGAAAATCTTAAAGATAAGTAATAGTTTTATTCTTTCAATGATTTAATACAATATTTTCTGAGCTTTTTTATGTGTGATATAAAGTAGTGTAGTAATAGAAATGTTTTAATCTTCAAAAAATGCTAAATCTTAAAAATGTAATACTAAGATTTTGATGAATCTTCACTTTAGAATTCGTCTCTGTAAATGAACAAACAGTACTAAATGACATACAATATGAAAAACAAAAAAGAAAAAAAAATTAAAAATAATCAATATTAGTATCCACTAGCCAACGAGCAGCATTTTCAGCAGCAGTGTATCGCATCAGTAATTTCTGATACAACTTTTTTTTTGTAGTAATTCTTCTCTCCATAAATTTCAGAGACTGAAATGATTGTTCCATTTCGTTCATTAGCTTAACTTGCAGATGCTCCAAATTTAATTTATGGTCATAATGTGCACGACTTGAAATAAAGATTTTATTTGTTTCGAATTTTGGAGAAAATTAGTTCAGCAAATGGACTATTTGTCTGTCTATGCGTATATAATTTCGACAGCCCCAAAGTTCAGTGAATTAGACAAATAAAATATAGCTTAACTAAAGACCAAAATTGCAGATTTGTAATAACTTTTGAAACTATTACAAAATGTATCCCAGGAAGAGATTGAAAATTTACACTAGACTGACATCATACGAACTAATTACAAGTATCGGCAGATTAAAAAAATATATGCCAGTATCCAGGAAAGTATGACACTCTTGTTTATTTCACATAGGAGAATACTTCGGCAACAAAATATATACTAACTAACAAAAAGAATATATAAGTAGGAAGGCAAAATAAGTATTTGAAGCATTCATTAATGAAAATGAGGATAAAAATTGTTATATTTCTTTATTTTCAAAATTTTTTTAATAAAAATATTGTAATTGGAAAATATACGAAGTCCGTGCGTATTTTGTAAGGGAAAAATTTAATAGATTCAATAACAAATAACGACACTTTATTCCGTATGAAAAACACGTGTATGTAGACAGTAAAATACAGAAATCAATAACTGTAACAACACAAAGCGTTCAGACAGAGCTCACAGGAGAGAGATATCGCTTGACGACTCACTCCTATGGACATATTTATTATCAATACTAGATTGATTTCTGCTCTTTCGTCTGGATTTTATAGCTAACGTGACAGCTTCTATAAAGATCGACGAAAGTCGTGACTTAATGGAGTTATCGCCAAGAATCTTGTGGTTTCTGGAATATTCGATTTTGTCACCAAATTCGCAATCAAGTCACCAAATGGTCAACGAATTTGTCGCCAAGGACAGAGGTCAATGACTCGCCATCCGCATCTGTAAAACTGTCCCCCTTATCATAGAACTAATTATGCTGGGAAGCAACATTTCAAATTCATAACAATATTAAGATATTCTTCTATATTTATTCGCAATTTATCAACATTTGTGACTAAAAATTATTGAAATGAAAAGTTAACAGAAAAAAAATTAAATAACAAATAATAATAATAGTTTTTATAATAGTTAACTGTTGTTCACATTTAACTATTATAAAAACTAGTTTCAAATGACTTTTTATTTATTTATCATTAATTTATATTCATTTTTCTATCTATTTATTTATTTTTAAATTTTAGGCTGATGAAAAAAAAAATTTCCTCTGTGAAAAAAAACAAAAAACTGTTAAAAATTCCGTTTCTACCTTCGCTAACATGCAAGTCTCGATTGTTCAGCTTCAAAACAGAGTAAGTAATAAGGGAAATCTGAGTACTGTTGTTGAGTTTGCAGGCAGGCCTAATTTGACTTTTGAAAAAAAGGAAAGTTTATTCGAAAGTTTTTCCACCTCTCTCTGAACAGAAAAATATAATTTTCGGATATTTAAAAAAAAAAAAAGTTTGCCTTACACCAAATCGAGGCCATTGTGGCCTGGTAGGATTTTGAAGTTGACAAGTTTCAAGTTCGAAATTTGATTCCATCGAAAATCTCCTTGAAAAGACGGATTTGATGCACGCTCAATCTGCCCAATTGTTCTCCTGTTGGAATGGAATGGTATGGTGCTTGGAAAGGAAAGTGCTATCCAACTGTTAGATATTCAAGTCTGGTTGGTCCCCAAACAGCCCAACTTAGTATTTTGCATCCACTTATTACTTAATAATGGAAAGCGAAAACCAAAGATTGTTCTCTTAACTGTAACCGAGCAGTAACTGAGCTGTTTTGGTCGCAGATCATGTTGAGCGCATAATTTAGTGGGTGATGTTCTTTGTTCACCCTTTTACTTAAGGCTCGTCTCTCCTCTTGGTTTATTGTCTTGTGTTTTTTCTCGTTAGCTATCTTTTGGTTCTGATTTTACTTCTATTATTGCACATTGTAAGATTATTTTCTTTAAGATATATTTATTTTCTTTTGTTAGGAAAAAATAAGCCAATACGAAAGAGTTATCGAAAAAAATACGATAATAATTTCTGAAATACAGTTAAAGTAATTACAGTTAAAAAATCTCGATCTCTTCAGAAGTAAAAATGTGTTTAAATAATTGAATATTTTTTCTACTAATTGTATTTTCTCAGTATTTTCTTTGAATCGATTAATTTCTAAATCAAGCTGTATCAAAATTTGGAGCCAATGTGTAAGAAGTATAAGACACGTAAAGACGTATACTAACATATAAACGTATATGTAAGAAGTATAAAATATATTCCATGCAAGAAGCATAAAATATAATACAAAACCGAACTTGCTTTATTATATATATTGTATAAAAAACAAGCAAATCGAGATAAGTATATTCCCAATAGATTTTTTTAATAAAATAAATCATAAATCACTCCTTCTATCTTTTAACAAAGTTGTCGAAATTTTGAAGAATCGATAAAACTGATGATAAACTTCATCATTTTTAGTGATCCAATAAATTGGAAATAAAAAGACTTCCTGTAACTTAGTCGCGAAATTACGCAGTCGTCTCCCGCCCTGGTTAGATAAACCTGGAATCAATTCCCCACCATTTGTAGACAAACCCAAACCGCCCCGCCAGACTTTTTCTTTTCGTGGGCACGGGGGAGAGGGTGGAGGCTTCATTCACCCTTCACAGGATAGTTGGTCGCCGGTCCCATTCCTTATCTGTGTCGTTGCGGCGATAGCAGAGAAAATGATGAGGAGGGGGTTACGCTGTTCATAAAACAGACAGTCAAATAAAATACAGCAGAAACTACAAAACATTTGCACTATCAGCAGCAGACTCCATCAACCTGCGGTGGGTCGAATTTGTTGCGGAACAAATACGGTGCCCCAAGAGCTTGTGATAAATGGCGTGATTTATTGAATTTGAGATGAACCGGTAGACATGGCACGTGGGACACCGACACTAAGTTACGGATATTTAGCCTCGAAACGAGTTCGGAACTTGAGGGAAGGGAGATGTGTGTTCTTAAAGGAAAGTGCTCAAAAAAGGTTTGTGACATTGAAATAAAATTAAATGGCTTTAGTGATATCCAAATTCAGATATCACATTCTTCTTTTTTTTTTTTTTACAAATATTAGTTGTACCTAAATTGTCGGCGGTTTCATGCCTCATAACTTTGGAATAATAATTAAGATGAAAAGAAAAGATTATTGAATCGTACAGTGCAACAGTACAAAATCGTACAGTACAAAAATTTTTATGTGGTTACGCTTTCCCATTGCATTGTGTGCAATAGTGACAAAAAGAGTTAAAAATAATTAGTACACCAGAAAAATTCGTACGCACTTAATAATCTTGCAAAAAATATATCAGTCATCAATACCCAGCGTCATTTCATTATTACGTACGAGAAAGATCCTTCTTTAGATGATTCTGCAAAGAGTCGTATTACGCCCTGTTGGGGCCTATAGGCAACAAATCGTTCTCTTCGTTTTCACAGCTTTCAAACATGGATTTTTCATTGTTTCATTTATTATCCATATAAGTTGTTTTCAAGTAGCAAATGAAACAAAAATAAACAGCAAACTGGCAAATAAAATAAAATAATAATTGACAAAATAAACAGTAAACTTTTGGCACAGAATTTGTTTTTTGAATTAAGAAATAATATTTTCAGTGATATAAAAATTATTTAGCATAATTTTCTATTTTCTTTTAATAATTTTTTGAAAATATTTTAAAATTATTTTGCAAATAATTTTTATTCCTTTAGTTTCTACATTTATAAATACATGCGTTGCGATGGCATTAAGTCTTTTTTTTTAACGTAAGTTATCGCTAATGCATAATCAAATTGAATTTTAAAAATAAAATCAAGATTAATAAGATAATTAATCAAGTCCAAAACATTACCATTTTGCGACATTTCATACTGAAGGTTCCGTTCCATACAAAGTAATGAAACTGTTCCTAAAGTGATGTGGAAATTTGGTAAAAACCATGTAACTTACCAGAAATTGCTAGAATATTCATTAAAAAGCACGGTTTTCAAAGAAAGTAGTTTCTGACCAAGTCCCAATCTGCTTAGTTGTTCAATATACCTTTTCAAATAATATAATAGGCCCTTATCTTTCCTTTTCCGTTACAAGGTAAATCTTAATTTAATACTCAGTACTATAACTACAAATAGTATCCAGTTGAATTAAGGAACTGTCAAAGTCGAATGTCATATTCAGCTTAGTGAGATAATAGAAAATGAACAATAACACGTAGAAGATTTGAAAAAAGATATAATAAGTGATTGCTTTGCTCTGAATTATCTAAACAATGTGGTTTGATAAAAAAGAATAGAAATTCAGTAGTGTGAGGGGAGGGAGGCTAACTATCACTTATCTAACCTTTGCATATTTGATAGGAGCTGTTTGCATCTTGTGATTGTCAATGAGGGATTTCTAATCATGCAGATCAGGCGGTTATCTAAGGTTGTGGAAGAATTTTTTAGAATTATTTTAAAATATTTTGTATTTTAATAAAATACGTAGTTGCTTATATTCCGGTAGTTGGAAGTAACAAATAGTTGTAAAAAGTAATTCGATTGCAATTTTGTTGTTACTGGAATATTTTGAAGCTGTTGTATGTGTCATAAAATTCAATCAATATAATGCAGCTTGATTTTAAAATTATATTGCAATATTTATTTAATATTTACATATTTTTTTGAAAAACACAATTCGTAAGAGTGTGGTGAAAGTCTTAAAGCTGTAGTTATAAAGCATACACAAAAAATCATTAAGGAATAAACGTAAATTGCATATTACAAGAATGCATTAAATAAACTGAAAACGAGTTCAGAAACATCAAACGATAATCTCGATTTTTGGTGACGCGAAATTAGTTATTTAAAAGTAAGAAATAATAAACAAACTATAATGTTTAATTAAATTAATTTTTCGACTGTGTTATTAGTAAATTAAAGCCAATTATATGATAAACAAAACAGATTCATCTTTAGAAGAGTTACTATATTAATTATTGTATGTTTAGATAATGACTTTGTTTAGTATAATTTTAAGATAAAAACGAAAAAGGAAGAAAAAAAATGATAAGATTTTTAGAGATTGATAAGATTTAGCAAACTACCACCTCACAGCTCACAAAGAAATTTAAATATAATATTGCAACACTATCAAGATTTTTTTTTAATTGATTTATTTTACAGCTAGATTAATATCATTTTCAATCATCTTGTCTGCAGCCTTCCAGGGGCCAAAAACCTACTCGGAAATCTGGCTCTTATAAGCAGCCTAACCGAAAGAGAAAAGTATGAATTAAAATTTGAGCCATTCTTAACGATATTAGCATTGATACCTTACATAGATTGCCGAACAACAGTAACGAAGTATTAACCTTTGGCGTGAATTTAGCATTTTTACCGAATCTATCGTGTTATATTTGGCGATTAATCTCTGGCATGCAGTAATAGCATCCGAAAATCGAATTTGTGTTTCAAGTGCGTTTTTCCCAATTGGTTAAAAAAATTAGACCCCCCCCCCCCCCCCAAAAAAACCTACAATTATAATCACAAAGTACCATATAAATTTGATTAACTCATTGCGTCTTTGAGTTATCGCGTTTATATGTTTCTGAAAGTACAGACCGACATACGGTCAAATCCCTCGTTGGATTTGGCTCAAAATTTGATAGGTGTCTAGACTATAGATATTTATTCTGTGTATCGATTTTTATCTATCTGACTGTCTTCGTTTTTAATTATCGTGATAAATTATATTGGAATAGTCAGGCAGACAGACTTCCCCTCAACGGATTTTGCTCAAAATTTGATTGAAATCTACAAATTTGGTATAAAGATCGTTTACCAAATTTCATATGTCTAGATCAAAGCGTTTTTGAGTTATTTTTGTCACAGATAAGCAAATGGAATGTTTCCAAAAATTGTGTTTTTGGAACTCAGGGAAAGTCTAAAACGATACAGAAATTCGTCAAATATCGAGTTCGAATTTTTTGACATTTATTATACTTTCTCGATACTTTACTTTATTGTAAATGTGGTAATATCTTTATTGTAATGTGGTAAGCATCTTGATACTTTGCTTTATTATACTTTATATTACGTAAACAAGAAAGAAAAAAAACTATTTTTTTTTTATTTGGATCTTTATTTCAAAGCATATTTTATATTAAAACATAATCATCTTTATTCAAAGTTTTTTTTTTTGCATAGATTTGCAGAATATCTAGACGATATTCAATTTCCCACCAAATATTCGCCAACCCGTTCTGTTGTTATCAATGATATCGCATTCATTAATCTTTCCTTTAAAATGTTCATAGTGGGGAAAATTCATTTAAGATGTTTATATTGCCACAAATATTTTGCAACACCGTCCCCGTTTATGTTCATACACATTTTTGAATCTTTTTTGCACACTAATCAGTTATTTGCTTTCATGAAATCACAGAATAGAATGAGCTTTTCCTATAATAGAAGTCATTTTCAGTTATCAACCACCTACCTCACTTTGGCTAATATGCACTATAAGAAAAAAAAATATATTTAAAATAAGGATCAAATTTTTGAAAAAAACACACGATATGTCTATATCTGAAATGGTTTTTTTTAAATAAATTTACTTTATCAGTGTTCACTCTGCATAAGAAATTCAAAAATTATGCTACAATTTTTATTCCAAATTTTTTAACATAATGTCTGCAAACGGGCCGGGAGCTTGACATCCTCGTGTTATGTTTACGAATACATTTGCACGTCAGAAAAAATCCGGGCATTATTGCAATCAGCACTTCTTGCATTTCCGACACGTGTTTTCGGTTAGCTGGAATGGTGATTTCAGCGATGGGTGCTATTAGCCCTCAAGGGCACCCCCTTTTCACGTCATGCGTCATCAGAAGCATCCCTCTCGCTTTTCCTGCTTTCCCTGAAAATGAAAGGAAAAAAGATCAAAGATTAGATAGCGGCATTAGTCACAGTCCTGTCGGTACACGGAACCGTCATGGAATACACCGTTATGGGAAATTGTTCAATTTCTAATAAACAGTTATGAATACATAAAATATGGAGACAATTTAGGAGGAGCAAATAATGGTAGCAACTTGCCAGTCCGATTAAGGGAAATATGTTTTATTTATCTGTTTTCTATATATTGTTTTTCGTATGTTCTTTTGCAGAAATCTATGGTTTTTGTCCGATTTTGATGAAATTTTTCACACATGCTTTTCGAGACAAAAAGAGACTCACAGTCAATTTTTCAATCCAAAAGTCAGTTAAAATATAAAGGTTTGGTTTTTTTTTTTTTTTTTTTTAGCTAAATTCTCAGAAAATATTGTCTCACAAAAATGACTTTTACCCTATCTTATAACACACAAAAAAAATCGCCCTTTTATTTAAGCAAATTTCAATTCTATAATTTTTCCTCTCATTTCAGTAATTTTTAAAAATTTAATTTGATACACAATATATAACAATGATTTTATTACGATGAAATTCAAACTAACTTCATTATTCTATCAATCCATTAAATCGCGTGCTTTTGTTAGTATTATAATTAACATAAGAAATTGCTTCCCCTTTTGAACATTAATTAGGAAATACTTTATTTCCTAATTAATTACTTCATTTCCTTTCGACTTTTATTTCGTAGTAAATATGCTATTTAATTGCTCGAGAAATGGAATAGCATATTTACTACGGAATATTAATAGCATATTTAATTACCACGGAATTAAATAACATATTTACTTACTATTTAATATTTACTTGCCGATCTCGGAGGATGCGCCGTTGAATTACTTTTTAAATAAATCATCTATATCAGTGTAAGAATTTGTGTACACAATGTATAATAAGAAATATAAAAGCTAAGCAAAGATTTTTATTTAAAAAAAAAAATTTCTGCAGGGTCGAAAATGAGCCTGGACCTTGAATGAGTCTATTCAGTTGAAATTTGTCAGTCTTATTAAATAGCAAATTAAAATTTTAAATAATTGCATTCAATAACAATAATTTAATTAGAAGGAAGCCATAATTACCTCTCATCGCAACAAAGGAAAGTTTATTTTAAATTACGTAGTAATCTTCGGCGACCAGATGGTTTGTCAGAGATTGTAGGGAGAAATGGTTCGCCAGAGATGTATGTATTGGCTATGTTTAATTTAACTTAAATCGTTTAGATAAAACTTCATGTCCATGATTCTGTCAAATTATCAGATATTAGAGGATGTTATTTTATCAGTCTTACATATGTTTTGTTTATTCGGTATATGAACTTGACTAGTGGGAACCAGTTTTATGACATTATAACATTATTTTGTCCAATTCATCTATAATTTAAATTGAGTATTATTGTAACTTCTTTTTTTTTTAATTTGTCATGTAAACTAAGGTAGATATTAAACAGAATCCTTCTTTAGCTTTCAATAATGCAAGAAAATCACGCGATCAAATATATGATAAAATAATAATAACTATATCGGTTTTGTTCACGACAGTAAAAATATTCAAAATGAAACGTATTTAAAAATATCCTAAAATTTATTAAATCTAAACTAAATAATTTTACAGCAATTAAATTGGCATCATTGAAAAAATAATTTTTTGGCTTTAAAATAATGTAAGATATTTTCAGAATTTATTACGAAAAAAAAAACATCAAAATCTAGCTTATTTTTCAATTAATTAAAATTATAATTTAGATTTCCAAAATATCGCTTGAAGATACACATTCTCATCTTCCCAAATATATCCATACGAAATCTGGTTATTTAATAAGTCAAACACATTGTTCTGTTGAGTACCATCAACACACATTCATCTTATTGTAAGTAGAGATTAGAAAAGTAATAACAAACTTTAGTAATATTTAGCAGTTTGATTCCATTTATTTATAGTTTATTGGAACAAAAGCCATTTGATGATTATACTGCACCAATTTTATAGTTAATAGTATTTGTTTAAAATATATATGATTAGAAGCATTTAAAAGATGAGAAGGTGAATCAGTAATTAAAGTATAATTAGTTTCTAAAAAGCACTCAATATGTGCAAAAAATGATTGTATTAAAGAATAAAATCGTATGACTTTTAAAAATAGAAAAATTTTACCATAAAGGTTTTTAACAACCAGTGACAACATAATAGCTGAAATTTTTGAAAGTAATGAAATCTTTGAGTGTTTAAAATGTTATATTAGGAGAACGTGGGAAACAAACAAGGAGCAATCACATTGTGGACTCACAGAGACCTGTTCACTCATTAATAAACATCATTGAGTTAAATCGGTATTTTCAGTAATTATGTTGGTCTAATCATAGCTTTTGCTATTAAAATAGGTATTTCTTAAAAACTTCTATTAAAAGGCGTTTTCGGTAGTCTTCTGGTATGACAGGGGCCGCGGTAGTGTCTCGGCTTTGGAACCGGAGAGTTTCAGGTTGGAGATCCGATTCCACCAAAGAACCATCGTGTAAGCGGGTCTGGTGCACGTTAAATCAGTCGGAGTCAAACGTCCTCTCACTGGTGTGGTGTGGAAGTTTAAAATGGAGGATGCCAGGTCAGTGTCTTCCTCGTCATCTGACCGCAGTTCAAAATCACGAGGTTTGTCTCAAAATAGCCCTAGTGATGCTTTAAAGCGGGACGTTAATATAACTAAATTAACTAATCCGGCATAATATACACCTGTTTATTAAGAAGCTACAATGCATGTTGTCAGTTTTTGTAAAATTATTTGCATTTGCTTTTTGAATAAAGTAAAAAAAAAAGAAGAAGAAGAAGAATTTTCAGACATCCCACTTATATTCTTATTATTATATAATATTTTTTAATGAGACCCTGACTACTTTTAGCTCTCCATTCACGTTTTGGACGAATAACAGTGAGAATAAAATAACAAATAAACCCAATTTTCGTTACCCGGCCTAATGAAACAGTTTTAGAGGAGAACTCTTAAATCCGCCCACAATTATTACTGCTCTTAATGACAAGGTCAATTAGGGGAAATACGTATTACAATCGAAGGAGGGTGAAAAGACGAAGGAACTGCACTTTGTTCGATGCGATTCTCTTTTGTTGGTCAAGAGAGTAAAATGATCTACGGGTTATCATTGCTTCGGGAAGGACCGCCAGCAGAGCCGTCAGTCTGTCAGAGTGGACGTACTGTCAAGTGCTTTGTGCCGGTGAAAATAAATGATTAATTAATGTCTTCTTAGAAATATAATGTAGGCACATTTTTCGATAGTATAATTAAAATAATGTGATAAATTGCGGATTTAATGTGTCAAAAAAACTATTAAATATGACTTTGTTTTAAAATGTTCTTTTTAAAAGGGAACAAAATCCCATGGTTAATTTCGCCTATTATTTTCATATAAATTAAAATGATTAATTCTACAGAATTTCAAATCAAACGTCAGTTTTGTGAAAATTACTACTCCCTCTATTTATTTTAAAGCAAATTCTAAGATAAAACGAAACATTTTTTAAAACGTTTCTTACATGTATTCTCTTATTTTACTCTAACCGCTTTTGGCGACCAGTTGGTTCAACAGAATTAATCATCACTAAAATTCCCAATGAAATATTTTATTTATCTGTGTCTCAATGACTTCCGAAGAATAATCTTTTTAAGTTCCAAATTTTGATAGTTATACAACTTGGACTATTTTAGAACTCTAACACCGTTCTACTCCTTCTACTGTATATCTCATTAATTTTCTAACATTTCCCCTAAAATCTGGATTTTAATTTGAAATGGAAGTGATTAAACTTCAATTAATAAAAAAATGTTTTTGCAGAAACCACACTTGCATTTTGAAAAATGTAAATGCAGAAATCGTTCGATTTTATGTGTCCTACAAAATACTTTTCTTTTATAATTTATGCAATACCTCAGAGAATCATTAAATAAAACTTCAATTGATTTTACATAAAAGTCAGTTTAGTACATTCAGAAAGTATTTATTAAAAATAGTTCATGGTACTGAGGATTTGTACAAAAATTTAAGATCGTAATCCATCAGAAACTCTATATTCTATATATCCATTTATTAACATAAACAATATAAAAAATATAATTATTTATTTCATTTTGACCATTTTTCTTATTAAATGAGCATGCCTAAATGTGTGTGTATTAAAGATGTAGAAATTATTTTTTGAGTGCCGGTTAAAGATATCTGTATATACTAAACCAAATTTGCCTTATATAATACAGAATTATAGAACTAATAACATAAACATTTTAAAAATGACAGAATTTTTTGTTGGGGGGGGGGACTTTTATCTTTCTAGAAAATATCGTGTTTCTTAAAGACACGCGCTATTTTTTTATTTTAGTTTAGCGTGCAGTGAGCGTTAATACTTTAATGCGAGATTTTGTAAGTGTGATGCCAGCATATTGATAAAAACTATTTCATACAAACATAATAAACTCGCACAGGTTAAATTTTATTTTAGTTTCTGTGAAATATATTGTTGGAAAATATGCTTAAAATATTTTTTTAAAATTGAAAAAAAATATATACCGCAAAATAATAAGTATCATTGAAAATAGTTCATTTCTTGTATTTTAAGATGATGTAAAAAGTATTATTGTGTTGAAGTATTTTAGAAAGTTATTGTCGGTAAACGCCAAAATTTGGCTTAATTTTTATTTAATTAAATTTTTTCTTAAAAATTGATCCATGGTGCAATTTTTCACCCTCCAAAGAACATATGTGCCGAATTTGATAGAATATTTATTCACAGTTATATTACCATCACAATGACAAAAACTCAAATTTAAAAAGAACTTAACAAACTTATTCTCAGTGGAAACTAAACCTAGAAAAGTATAATTTTAGTCACTTATCTCGTTTGCTTTTTTATGGTTTTGGTTTCTGCTTTTGGAGTTTCACGGCAGAATCGTATTTATTTATATTTGCTTTCTTTGTTAAATGAAGTTCACTGAAAAAGCGGTATATCGGCGAATTCCTTAAATGTAACTTAGATTAATATTAAAAACTTGGGATACTCAAAGATATTTTAAAGCTAAATCATATTTTCTTAAAAATATAATATTAAGGAAAAAAAAATGTTTGCAGCATTACTCGCTTCTGAGATGTCGAGACGCACAGTAAAATATGATATCGCAAGTCAAATATTCTTTCTCTGAACAAGTGCTATATTCGGAGGAGAATATACCAATTCAGGTACATTCTTCGTCTTCTGATCATGGCCCAAAATTATAAGATAAGCCCCAAAATAGTTTTCTTGTTGATTCAAAATTAGACGTTTATGTAAACAAACTAGGACAATGAACTAAAGAAAAGAATATAATCTGCGATTCTAATAAAAAAATAATAAAGGTAATGTTTTGAAATGTTTAATACACTCTCTATCACCTTCCATAATAAATTCAAATATTTTGAAATTTATTACACATTTCTAATTCGCAGTAAAACATACAGTGCCCCTTGGCATCCTGTTTTTTTCATGAACTTTGTAGTGTAGTAACGCATTCATGCAATTTACTGTCATTAGAAAACTTCTGAGGACATTAACAATAAGAAGAATTTATTAACGTAGAAATATTTCTTTATAGGTAGAAAGTAAAATAAATTTTTTTAGTATTTCTACAATATTGAAGCTATTCCCCCCTCCCGGTTTTTGAGGTATAAAAAAAGAAGAAGGATGTAACCATGACGTAAGTAGTTAGAGTAATTTTTCGGGTAATAATCATTTGATGATAACATAGAAGAAAAAAAATATTTTCAATAATTGTGTGCGCACTCTTTGTTATATCTCTTGATATAAAAAATATAATCCAGAATATTTAATTCAAATTTAGAATTTGCCCTGTATTTGAAATCAGGATTTAGGAAAAATTGGGACGTCTGGTTAATTAATTCGTTTTTTATAATGAATTTACATAGGATAGATTAATTCTTTGTATATATATAATGATATTGTAAAATATAATTGAAATCCTAATTAATTTTCACATTTTTATCATAATTTAGCCCATATAAACTTCATTAAAAAATGTTCTCTTATTTTCTGATCCGATTCTACATTTTTTTATTTAATTAATGCAACACGTTCTCTAAAAAGGCTGACTTCTGCAATTTCTCACCCTTTGACTGAAGGGATAAAAATCCTTGATGCTTAGCACACTATTTTAAAGATAAAAGACCTAAAATTCCCTTGCCTAAATCTATACGTGGCAAAAAAAAAAAAAAAATCGTTATGACATTCTTAGAGTAAAATAATGGCAGGGAAAAATTCCTGCAATTGTTCTGCTCTTGTGTCGTGATGTAGACTGACGTATTTCTTACCACTCTTCCTTGTATATATATAATGCCCCTCGGGCTAGAATAAATCAAAGTTAAATATTTAAAAGTGTCTTCTATTCGGCCACGCAACTTCTCAAATATGTTTCACACACACGCCCACACACACACACACACACACACACACACACACACACACACACACACACACATATATATATATATATATATATATACAATTTATTAACAAATATAAATTAATACTTTTAGATAAGTTGAATGGGACAATTCAGAATATATAATTTGAATATAGGACAGATCCAGGGCAAAATTTCAATCTAAGATTAATTACTATTAATCTGGTTCAACTAAGAATCAGATCATCACTACTAATCTGGAATGTTTGGCCTCTGAATGAAAACTAATCTTCATAATGAATATTACTTTATATGCAATCGAGGATTACATATAAAGAAAGAAGGATTACATTTTGAGAACAATACACCGAAAAAAAATTGGAAGAATTCCGGCAGTACCGCTATTTTCCAAGAACACTCACATCTATTATTTTCTTGATGAAATACGATCTGCAGCTTCAGCTCGCTTTGCTTCATTTCGTGCTTTTCATTCACACGCGTGCTTATGCCGCATTCTTCAGTTGAAGATCCTCAAGAATCATAACAACCTTGAAAGGAGCTGGGTCAGTGGAGAGTTGCGTCTTCTAAGTAGAGTGGCAGATTGGTTTACTTCGCATCGCAACCCCTGGATTCCAAATCAGATTACTTGAAAGATGTGAAGTGGGGAGACAATCATAAATATGTATACTTTTGATTTGAAAATGAACAAATGTGGATTTCTTGGAAACAATAATGGATTCTATACAAATTGCAAGTATTGATGGGAGTTGTATATTTGTAATCATAAATCCAGGATCTTGAGCTGAAGGTTCAGATGCTTTCAAATTTAAATTAAACAGAACAGTATATGCTAGGTTTTTGATACGATGAAGCAGTGAACCACGATGAATTAGTGATGAAATCGCCATTTCAGAATAAGATTCTAGGTTTGAAAATCGATTTTACAGAATGGTGCCGGTTTTAGTATTTTGCGGTCCTAAATAGTGAGCATAATGATGACCTAATACCTTTTTAATAAGATGGTCAGTTTAATTTTCCGTTTCAGTATATTTTTAACATGCTAATTATTCATTTTAGGTTAATAACTCTTATTTTATTAAATTTGATAAATATGGATTGATAAATATCGGTTTTTATTTATCCATTATGGCTGCTGTAAAAGATAATAAATATAGGTTATATAATATATAATAAATATAGGTTAAATAAAATATAATAAATATAGTTTTTTTATATTATCCAGACTGCCCGACATCCCCATTTGTACCCAATATTATTGGATTTTGGCAGATGTTTGGTTTTATAAATTATGCTTATTTTTATCTTTATGTTTTTTTATTAAAACAATAAATGCAGAGAACTAAGCTACAGTGAAAACGGGGAAAAAGAAAATACTTAACCATTAATTAAAAATTAAAATATATTCTGAATGAAATAAAAATTATTATTTACTAAGATTATTTGTATCAACATCTCAATCTTTTATGTCTTTATGATGATCCCAAGAGTTTTAATATAAAAATATAATTTAATTTTTAGTGCACTAATAAAAGTGCCTTTTTTATTTTAATCAATTATCTTCCATAAAATTTCTCTTCAAATTTTTTATATGCGTAGAGTCAATATAGCATGGCTAATGTAATTGAATAAAAAAAAGGCCCATAAAAACTAACAATGAAAACATATTATTTAAACTTTTTTATCTTTCTCCATTAAACTTTTTTTAATGATAACATATTTTATTGATACTGCACTTTTATTTTACTTTATAAACGTATACAAGACGCTCACTTTTAGCCGTGGCTTGATTTTTAATTTCAAACCCATAGAGATAGACATACGTTCCAATTGGAAAATGTTTTGAATTATAAAAATACTTATATTTTATGCTGTATGATTCGATAAATGGACTGTTGAAAAAAATTACAAAATTTTCATCTTTATTCAGTCCCTTGGTCTTATAAGTCATATTTAGAGATATATTCTTTACATACTACTATTGAAAATGCCAATATCCAACTACAAACATTGACCGACATCTGAAGTTATGAATTTTATAATTTTAAGCAACAAATGGCCACCTCTATCAAGCTTCGACTGTTGATTAGTGGAATTGCCACTGAAATGGCTTAAAACTCTTAAATATCAATTTTCAAGATCTCATAACTCGGTCAGTTTCAGTCATTGACACGTATAACTTTTTCTTCTTCTTCTTAAAATGATAATATGTAAAAAATACAACTCGCAGGGCAGGGATCAGTATAAAAATCCAGATTTCGTGATTTTTTCAGCAGTACACTTATAAACTGGGCGAACTTAAAATAGTGGGCTGATACATCATTTAAAGCGTTTCTTTTCTCTTTGGAAGTATATGCGCATTTATAATGTTTAGAAATTACCTGCTGAACTATGATTAGAATGTAACCTTGAATTTTATCCAATTTCTTATTTTCTGCTAGCGTCTCCAAATAAAAAAAAACATAAGGCATCTTGTCACTGCATTTCAAATAATAATGCCATTTATTTCAAGTACCGAATTCAAAATAGATTAACATGAAATTTATCATTATATCAAATACAGTTTATAGCGTTAATTCACATATTTTTTCTTGGAAAATGGTATATCGGTATAAAAAATATAAATTTAAAATTTCATGCGTTTCATCATTAAAATTTTTGTTTAAACTTTTATTTCCATTTTCATATGAATTTGAAAAGCTACAAATGTTTATTTTTATTGTAATATAGGTTTTTAAGTTTTATCTTTTAATCATAGATTTATCTTATAATATAGGTTTTTAAGTTATCTATAAAAAGATGATCACTTTATGTAAATGAAAAATATTGCTGGTTTATTCCAAGATCAATATTAAAATAGTAGTCAGTCAAATTATTGCTATTTATTATTTAATTCGGTAATTGTATGGAGTTTAGTATTACGTAATATCTGTGTGAAAATGAAATAAATAAAACAGTAATCGTCATTATATTATTTTCCTTTTTTAAAATTTTTATATAAATTAGATAATTTTGTTTTTATAGTATCACAACATCATTAATGATTAAAAATAAGATGATCATCTTAGATGCAAAATATCTCTCGATTGTTCCAAAAAATAAAATAAAAGTTAAAAACTTTTATCACTTAAATAAATTAAGTAATTGTTAAAATTGTTGTCACATAAATGACAACATTTAAATTTTGTTTAAGTGTTGTCACTTATATTTCAGTTAAGTAGATGTATGGAATTTGGTATTATGTAATGATTGTTCGAGAATGAAAGTTCTACTGAAATTTTAATTTCATAGCATTGCAGATTACTAATCTTAGGATGGTCATGATGACTTCAACTCCTTATTTCCACTATCTCCTTCTACCTGTGCTATCTATACTTAATTTAAACTGCTTGAGAACCAGATGTCATCCAAGTGAAGAATGACATTTCCACCTTAGAAGGTTGCTTATAAATTCAGCCCAAGATAAAAGATTCTCACTTTAAAGAATAATTTTTACTAACAGTTTGTTGAAATCAGCAAAACAAATAGTAATCTCATATTTGACAGCTATTGCGTTATCACGTAGTTGGCAAAAGATGTCCACTTTGTTAAAATATCTCTTTTAATATAAAAATATATGTAAGAAAATTGCAATAAAAGCATTATAATAAAACAAATTATACTAAAAATTAGTAAGTTTAAAGTAAAAAAATTAGAATGTTTCTGAGATTATGAAATCTTTCAATTTTTCGAGTTTTAAAAGTAACAGCTCTAAGCTGAACTCAGTTTTGAAAGTAATCTGTTTGGATTGCTTTTTGAGATGGAGTCAGTTGATTATAAGTATATATTTCTGGGTCACTGCACTGACGATATCAGTTCAAGATTAAAATAAAGAAAATACCTTTACACGACAAAAGGCAATAAAAAAACCTCTCAGGGTGTCTGTCGCGTGACTCACCTGTAGTTTATACAACTATGTGATTGTTCCGAACTATGTATTAAATTAGATGACCACTTCTCTACAATAATTGAGATGTCGCAAAGAAATGGTCATCTAATTATTGTAGATAGATGGTCGAATAAAAGGCGTGCGTTCTTGCAGTGCTTATTAAAAGAGACACGGATCTCTAGTTCGAAATACTTGATAATATTCTAAATTTGATTTGCTTATATTTATTTTATATTTAAAATTTACTTTTCCTATTACAATTAAATGCAACTATAATAATAAAAAGCATCGTGATAAAATATACTTAGAAATAATTTTAAAGTTATTAAAATTGACGAAAAAAATTAAATGGATGAAAAAATTGATATAGTCAAAAACTTAATGTTTTAATTTTAAAGGGGATTAAAAATTATTTTTGTGCAATAAAATAGCCCGAAATTATTGAGGAAAATCTTTGATACTATTATTAAACCTTTATTAAAAAATCTGTTTGAAATTTTGAAACTCTTTCTTAGCGAACACATACTATTCAAGTAATGATTACCTGCGAAATGTAGTAGTCCTGGGTTCAAAACTACCCAACAAGACGTCAACCCTCTACATCAGTTCACATGTAATACAAGTAACATTATCATGTTAAAACCTATACAGGGAAATCAGTTTTTTTCTAATAGCATTTCTTATTTATGATAAAACTAAATTCATTTCTTCTCTAAAATTTTCCCTGGATGCAAAATAACCTCTTATCCCCTTTGCATTCGGAAATATAATTCACGAAATACAAAGCTTGCTTTATTGCTTCGAGAAATAATAATAGAAAAAACTTGTAATACAATTTACATGTAATACAGGTACCATTATCATGTAAAAATTATGCAGAGAAATCAGTTTTGCTTTAATGACTTTTCTCATTTATGTCAAGACTAAATTCATTTCTTCACTAGAGCTTTCACTGCATTCTTACTCCTTTGCATTCGGAAATATAATTCAAGAAATACAAAGACTGATTTATTGCTTCGAAAAATAATAATAAAAATCAATTATAAATTGGGCTTTCCTGTAAAATTAATTCGAAAATCATTGCAACTATGAGGACAGTTTTTTTTTTCAATCGAAACTAATAAAATAGTCGAATCAAAATGATGTGCCACCTAGAAAGCGATCTAAAATCAAATATCAAATTTGTTTTAAAAAAATTAAATTTATCCATTCGAGTGCATCTATTAAGATAGGAAATTTTTATATAAAATGTAAATACGAAAATGGGACGCTATTTAATGGCAACTATATGAAAATGCAATTTTGATATAATTATTAAGGAAATTTCGGTTAAATCTTTCAAACCAAGTTTTTTGGTTTGCTCTTGATTTGGTGATCTTTTATATTTATTTATTTTCTTTAATCATAAAAAATCGAAAACAAAATTCACTGCAAAAATGTTTGTAATCCCAAAATTTTCGAAGCACCAAATGTTTATTTCATTGCGAAAATAGATCACGTTTCATGGAAGAAAGATAATGCTTCATAGTATTGGGGGGGGGGGGTATGTTTTATAATATAAAAAGTCTTACTTTGAATGAACGTAAACGGACAAATGAACATTAAACAACGAATTTCATTATGTTTTTATACAAATGGGAGTCTCATAGTAAAAGAAACTCATGAGGTCAAGTTTCTTAGTATTTTGGGGTCATTATTCATAATATAAGGAAATCTACATAATTTGTCTTTTCTCTATATTATACAGGATGAGCAAAAATGATAGACCGAATTTTAAAAAAATCATATTTTTGAAACAACTGCACATATTACAATAAATGATACTTGAATTTAAAGAAAAATATACCGTTTTTTTCAGTTACAAATGTTCAATGTGTTGTCCTCTTGTTACATGGCATACGTCCACTCTGTAATCCAATTCGTTCCAAACCTTTTGTGACATCATTTGTCAATGGTTCTGAATGCTGCACAAATGCGTTCTTTAAGTTCTGGCAGTGTTTTCGGTATTGGTGGTTCATAAACAATGTCTTGTGTCAATGATTTCTTTCTGTGGGGTCATGTCAAAGGTAACAGACAAAATGTTTGGAACGAACTGAATTACAGATTGGACTATGCTGTGTAACATGAAGGTCACACATCAAACATTTGTAACTGAAAAAAACTTGGTATATTTCTCTTTAAATTCATGTATTATTTATTGTAATATGTGCAGTAGCTTCGAAAATATGATTTTTTAAAATCGGGTCCATCATTTGTACTCACCCTGCATTTAGAAAATAACATTTTTCTTATTATGAGCTTTCTTTTTCTGTGAACATATTAGTTAGCAGGTTGTAACTAATCTACGCAATCGCTGAATTTTTAATACTTCATTAAGGCGTTGCAAATTAATCCTTCGTATATGAAAACAAAAGATTAAGTCTTTTACTTGTATCAAACATTAATAGACCTGAGGAAAGAATGAATAGCTGATTACGTATTATATAAAAAAATATTATGCAGATTATGTAAAAAAAATATTAATTTCGTCATCTAATTTTGAAAAAAATAAGTGTCTAAAATGTCGAAATGAAAGTTTTGTTATTGTATAATAATTTTTTAACTTGATAGTAAATTTTACTAACTCAGAAAAATTTTTTCAATTTTTAGAAAAAACAAGCTTCACAGTCATTATTAAAACTCGTTTTGTACATTGTATGTGT
The DNA here is from genome assembly GCA_026543865.1 of Argiope aurantia. Lineage (NCBI taxonomy): Eukaryota > Metazoa > Arthropoda > Arachnida > Araneae > Araneidae > Argiope > Argiope aurantia. The sequence continues at coordinate 1,178 of JAPMOR010012472.1, read as the reverse complement.
TTGATGGAATTATGAAGGTATGGATAAAATTGAAATTCAAATAGCAATTGTGTTAAATGCTACACTTTATGTAATTTATCAGTTTTTTTAAGAACAATAAAAAGATGATTTCCAAATAAATATTAAAAGAACGATCCAATAAAATATAGCTACTAAAACATTCCGCTCTTGCGGTGAAATGTTCAAAACCACATAAGTAGAAATTGTTGTTTCGTACACCGGTTGCATCTCAGAGAAAATGTACTTAACTTAAGCAGCTAAACAACTACCAGACGGCAAATTCATCAAATTTTATTCACTTAGGAGTCTAAATGGTGTAGATTAACAGCGCTGATAAGGAATTATATTGAGAAGAATAGAAGCATATCTCTAATGCATCAAATGAATTTGTACTGGCAATAAAATTCTCTCATATAATACAGTATATAAGCAAGGCACTTAAAGCATCAGAGGCAGTATCTAAGAGGGAAATTTTACACAGTAAACATGGGGTGGCTATCCCATGTTATTCTACTGATATGCCTTATAGGAATATATTCTGAAATAGTCCGAAGTGCTGAATCATACGATGAGTATGAGGAATATGAATATGACCAAAGTTCTTCACAACAGAATTCTTACGAACAAGGTTCAGAAAATGAACCTGAACTAAGTTTTCCACAGCAAAATGCAGACGGACGAGGTTTGAAAAATGAACCTGAGCAAAGTTCTCCAGAGCAGAATGCTAGCGGACGAGATTCGGAAAATGAACCTGGCCAAAGTTCTCCAGAACAGAATATTAAAGGGGGAGATTCGGAAAATGAATCTGACCAAAGTTTTCCTCAGCAAAATGCTAATGTACAAAATTATCAACCAGGTCAGAATTTTCAGCAGCAGGACACTAGCGGACAAAGTTATCAACCAGGTGAAAATTATCCACAGCCAAATGCTAATGGACAAAATTATCAACCAGGCCAGAATTATCCACAGCAGAATGCTAATGGACAAAATTACCATCCAGGCCAGAATTATCCACACTATAATGCTAATGGACAAAATTATCAACCAGGCCAAAATTATCCACATCAGAATTCTAATGGACAAAATTATCAACCAGGCCAGAATTATCCACAATATAATGGTAATGGACACAATTATCAACCAGGCCAGAATTATCCACAGCAGAATACTAATGGACA